>MAVT02001584.1:0-11400 GCA_001702395.2 Diaporthe helianthi
TTACGTGGTCCGAAGGTGGGGGTGGCCGAAGGTGGGTGGTCCACGGTAGTCTACTTTATATCATTGTCTTGTGAAAGTCTCTCTGCTGTGGTCGTCGTGATAGTAAGTAACTTCACATCCCTTCACACTTGGGCAACTATCATCTATGATGCTGATGGTTCCAAGTTGCCTGGCACCTGCTGAGCTGCCCACCTGGTGGGCAACTTGGAGTGTGCCCATGGAATGCACAACGCTGACGAAGCCCAAGAAGCTGTTGATGCGAAACAAACCATGTCTCAGACATTTTTGTCTATCTCACTATACAAATACACCGTGCGTTTGACCCTACTTTGCTAAATGACGGACACGCAATGAAGCAAATGACTCAAGATGTCTCCCCAGACTGGTCCCCAGTTGACAACTCCACTTTTATGTCCCTTTGACGCCGACGACATCCTTTCCAACCATCATAATTCCGCGCTGCATCGTAAGAGCATCGCTCGATTGTCGCCTGATAATTCCAAGGTTGTCCCCTTCAAAAAACACCACACCGAACCACCGATGCTGATCGGAGCCTTTTGCCAAGGTTGAAACCGAGGCACTGACCGTATGCTACCGACGATGCTTCACGCCTCACCGCCGAATCGAGGGCGTTGCCTGATGTGTCACATTCCAGGCGGCTCTTGACCAACGTTGCTGATCGATGCGAGTTCGTCCCAGTAAGCCCGTTTTCCTCCATACCATCTATGCGACGCCCCTCGTCGGAACTTCCTGGCCATTATTGTTTCTGTGCGGAGCTACTGCCGGTAGAGCATGCGCAGTGTACATCTAATGCCGAGGAGACAGCACTCGTGCCCCCGTGCTTCTTCCTCACATGGTGAGCCTAGGGTTGAGGTGTAGAGTAGAAGAGCATCATTAGTAGAATATCATCACTCGACGGCAACCATATCGCCTGTGCTAAAGAGCTCAAACTTGAGCCGTTGCACCCCGACCCCTTGCATCTTCAAATAGTCTGCCATCTCGACCATGAACTGCTCGGGCCCACAGATATAGTACTCAGTTCCGCCCTAACGTGTGTTAAATTATTAATATCCAGCGCTAACTCTCAAGTGCCCTCGGGTACGAAAAATGACTGGGGTAATCTGAAATGTCCCAAAAGATGACAGACGGGATAGCGTGAAAAGGAAAAGAAGGATGCTTACGTGGTGTAGAAACAAGTCTTCCCGGGCGACCTTGGCCAGGTCGACGCGGAAGTCATAGTCGTGGGTGACGCCGGCCAGGTCCTGCTCGGCCAGATGCGTCTTGAAGATATTGGTCCTCAGGTTTGGCATCTGCTTCTTGGCGGCCCTGATGTGGTTGTAGAAGGGGATCATGCGCCGGGCCCCATGGACCCAGCTGACCTCCCGCATCGGCTGCAAGTCCATCATCGTGTTCAGCATGCTCACCATCGGCGCCACGCCCACCCCGGCGCTGATCAGCACCACGGGCACGCTGGAATAGTTGTTGGTGTCGAGGAAGAACTCGCCGGCCGGATGGGTCACATTGACAAAGTCACCGGGGCTTAGGGAGTCCACCAGGAAGCTGGTCATGACGCCTGGGGGATATTCTGAATGACCGGATTTCTTTTTGATGGTTATGCGATAATAATTTTCGTGTGGTGCGTCGCTCAGTGAATATTGTCGCGATTGGGAGTACCCAACCTGTGGCGGGCTTGTCTGCACAGATATGTATTGCCCGGGAAGGAAGCCAGGCAAGGGTTTCTTGTCTTGGGGCGTGAGGTAGAATGAGATGATATCGTCGGTCTCGGACTCCTTACGCTCGATTCTGAACGGTTTCCAGCCTGTCCAGCTCCCAAAAGCTGTGTATATCTGCTTCTCCCGCCCGATGAGCATCTTGGCGAGGATCCAGTACGCTTTGTTCCATGCTATCTCTGTATCCGCCGTCATTGCTGGCCCGAGAACGGCCTTGAAGGCTTGGATAAGGTATACGGCCACGATCTCGTAGTGTTCTGGTCTGATGCCAAGGGAACAGTGCTTGTTACACATTCGCTCAAGTTTCGGTATCAGTTCGCTCATGTCGTAGTTGATGGCGCTCGCAAATGCAAGAATGATTGATGTCAGGGCTCGGGGTTGCCTGTGGTTGGCCTGGTTTACCGAGTTGAAGTAGTTGTTTAGCTCAGGATGATTTTTCAGCATTTGCTTATAGAAGATGCTTGTAATGTCTTCACCCCTTTCCCTCAGCGTCGGGATTGTCGCCTTGACCAGCCTCATCTGCTGGTAACTCAATGTGAAAGACATGGCTAAGTTGTTCCCGCACCCAAATAAATGTTGGTCGGAGTTGAAATGGTGGTTTGTATGGATCAAACTTGTGATATGGGCCGCAAGAGACTAAGAAACACATTTGGCCCTCCTTTAAATACGTGGGGCAGTGACCTCCACAAAACTCCTGCGACGACAATGTGACTTTTAAAATCTGACTGTCTCTACGTCCTGGGCACGTATTAGGGTGCTGGTCTAGTGCTCTGGATACGCTGAGTAAACTTAGGGCACATATGTATCCCAGGCTAATAGGTAAATTCTAACCAGAGGACATCGTACGATTTCTTGTGGAGCTGGCCGTGCTAGTTTATGAGCTTCAAGGAAGGAGGCTGAGATCTGGAAACCTGATCTGTCGTAATCGATCCTCTAGCGGTTGTGAAAGTGCTGAGTGGGACCACAATTCTCTGATTCCGAGACGCCCTGCAAGGTTCTACACTAATAAACGAGCTCACTACCGGTAGTACTCGGAATCCAGAAATTTCACACGTACCCTGGGACCTCGGAACCTACCAGGTACCTGGGGCACTGGCTGACTGCCTCGACTCCTCGAGAGCTTTGGGTTCCCCCTCAACTGACTCCGGGGGCGACGCTCCGGGGGTGCGGACCCCTGCGACAAGATTTGCCTTTCCGAGTTCCCGCATTTCCAACGGGCGGAATCGTATGATTGGGACGGGATTGGACCCAGGGCTAAAGAACAAGCTCACCATTCCTGACAGCCAGGCCGCCGGGCATGCCGGAGGGCTCTGTATGCATTCCTCGGGGCTTCTCAATGTGTATATTTCGTATCTGTCAAGGGCGCCAATTTCCGGCGCTGGCTTTTTGAGATTAAAGGCGTATTGGGCGCTCACCGACGGCGTGACGGTGACTTTTGATGTCCTACCGCAGCATCAATATTCTTAAAGCAGGGTTTTGCTTTTGAATGACATAGCAATCGTCTGAAAAAGACTCCTTTACATACGGGATTTGTCTTCTAAAGTTGCACAAGTGGGTCTCTGCCGTTATTTGGCTGTACACCTGGGCAGGTTCCTCAGCAAGGTGCATGTGGTCGACTCTGGTGCAACTTGTGCAAATGCTGCATGCAGACGACAGACAGTGCACCGCCGCCCCTCTGCTCTGTTCATCATTAAATCAACCCTCGCTCGGCGATTATACTATATTTCCAGAATTTCAAGGAATCAAAATAACGCTCCCGTGATTGATGGCCTTGTGGGTTAAATTTAGGCAGTGCATGTGGAGTTCCCAAGGGTTGCTATTTTCATATTCATCCTCGTAGCTAGCTATCATGACCAGCCGTCTACGAACCTCATATAGTTTGGGTTCTGGCTCGGAGGTGCGCTACTATCTAAGACCTCCCTTGCTGGCAAGACGGGATCTTCTTCTGATGTACCACTATGCACCTCAATCTGCAAGCCGGATGGGCAGTCGTCCGGGTTCCGCCTTACAGCGTCGATGACCTGGTGGATATCAACAGGGGTATTTTCTGCACATGCAGCCTCGCTCGATGATCCCGGCCGCGGGGGCGCTTCTAAATCGCCTGTCCTGGGAGTAAGTCGGTGGTGCTTCATGTCCACCCCAGCAGCTGCCAGCCCGGCGGATACCAGGCCAACTCTGGCGCTGAGCGTCTGCGTCCGGCTTGTCCTGCTCTTTCTGGCGAACGTTTTCGTGCGCTGTTCGCTCTCATGATGCAGATGCAGGAAGTCTTCGAGGAACTGCTGGTCTCCCGCGAGTGTAGCCTTAACCCAACGCCACTGCATTCGTCTTGCTCGGCGCTCCTCGTCCCTCTCGTCATAATACGCATCGTTTTCTCTTTGTTCCTCGATTTTCTCCGCATCCTTCGCTTTCGTCTTTTTCTTTTCAGCCTTCCTCTTCCTTATCATCCTGATTGGGGTCAAAATGGGCGAAAGCTTGTGGGCGATGACGACCACGACCTGGTCAGGCACTAGTCTTATTAATGCTCCAATGGGGAGGACCAGGAAGCCAAACAGGATCGAGAAGCCCCACTGAGCGGGAGTGATGGGTGCAACTTGGAATGCTTCTCCGCCTTTGAGCACTATGGTCACTTGACCAGCAATGGTAAGAGCTTGTACGCCTAGGAACCAAGGGTTGTGAAGAATGCCCTCGTAGATGTGCAAGTTATTATCTACACGTCGACAGCTAGCGATTGATTTGTTGGTAAACAGGTATCTTGTCACGGCGCAGGAGTCTACACTGAACTTTTAGGACTACTTACTTGGATTGGTTGAACAGACAAATCAGCATATATGTGTTCCAGACAAAAGTCTGGAGCTGGTTCCTTTCGTATTCGGTAGAAGTGGGAAAGAACCTGTGACCGGCGTAATGAAGCACGAAGATGACTGTGAGCTGGTAGATGGTCTGCCCTAGGATCATCTTCCACATTTGTATCGAGATGATTGACGCATTTCGAGGCTCAGGACGTCTTTTCAATGCATCTCGGCTCGGGTCCCCGGTGGACAGAGCTAGTGAGGCGAAAATATCCATAATTAGGTTCAACCAAAGCAGTTGAATGACGGCGAAGATCGATGAGTCTGGTCCAGCCGCAAGGGTGGAGACGATGGTCAAAACAGCGGCGGTAATATTGATAGTCAATTGGAACTGACTTTTTCGTCAGCTTACCATCTCTACCAGGGCAGATTTCGAGCACGGTTCGTGCAGCTAACCAACGTACCTGAAGAAATTTCTTGGAAGCATCGTTCACCATTCTGCCCCAAGCAAGGGCTCGAACAATGCTGCGGAAGTTATCGTCGAGCCTAAGTATTCAAGAAGTCAGTCTCACACCTCAAGTGTTACTAGTATAGAGCAGTATCGCGAAGTTAACCTACAGGATAATGGAGCTGGCTTCTTTCGCGATCTCTGTCCCTGAGATTCCCATGGCGAAACCGACATCGGCCGCCTTCAGCGCAGGGGCATCATTGGTTCCATCGCCTGTAACTGCGATGGTCTCGCCCATGCGCTTCAGGTGTTGTACAAGGACCTGCTTGTCCTCCGGGCTCGATCTCGCGAGGACTTGCAGCCTTGGGATCACAAGATCAAGCTGTTCGTCACTTAGCTGTCTGAATGTCGGTCCGTCCATGGCAATACCGCCAGCTGTGTAAATGCCGCCCTCGATGGCTATGGACTTTGCGGTAAGGAAGTTGTCGCCCGTGACCATTCTGACAAACACCCCGGCGTCCTTGCACTGCCGTACAGACTCAATCACCTCGGGTCTGAGGGGGTCGCGTATGGCAAACAGACCGAGGAAGGTCATCTTTTCGCTGAAGAGGTTGGTAAAGTTCACTGCCTCCGTCTTGCCTGGCCTGCCCCCCTTGTCACTCATTGGAGGTGTGTCGAAGTCTCGATACGCGAGTGCAATCACCCGGAGCTGATTGGCAGCGTAAGTCCTCGTCAATTGAGATAGACGCGCCCGCATGGCGACCGTCATTTCAGTCGTCGTCAGGCCTGCATGTGGGTCCTCGACAGCGGTCGAACAGTTCGCCAGAACCACCTCTGCTGCCCCTTTTGCAAGCATGCGGTATCTGCCATCATCCAGCCTGAGCATACAAGCCATCCACTTCAGCGTGGAGTTGAAAGGGAACAGCTCAACCACACTCGCGTTGCTCCTTTCTTCTGCCACCGGTCCCATGCCGAGATGCTGACGGCCGTACTTGAGAAGAGCCGTCTCCGTGCTTGATCCGACAAAATCTCCTGTTCCGGCGCCATCACCCTCAAAGGCTGTCGAGTTGAGCACAATGCTGTGCTTGAGGAGCGCCTTTGCCTCTTTCGAAAGTCCCTCGGCCAACTTGGCAGAAGTCTGGACCTTGGCTTCTTCAAATTCCGTCGACAGTGTACCGGCCTCATCGCTGAATCGTGACTCCCCGACAACTCCTGTAACAACGGTCATGTCATTCGTCGTCAAAGTTCCAGTTTTGTCCGAGCAGACGGTAGTTGCGTTTCCCATGATTTCGCAAGACCGGAGAAGCCTCACTAAATTGTTGTCCCTTAGCATTCTCGTGGTTGCAAAGGCAAGGGCCACAGCAACGGCGAGTGAAAGCCCTTCCGGCACACCAATAACCACGAGGTTTACGGCCAACATAAAAATATCCAGGAACTGCTCGCCTTTTTCTTGTGGGGTGAGGTGGTCCAAATCACCTCTGCCTAAATGCACAAGCCATCGAATAAAGAGAATTAGGAAGAAGATGATACCAATACCGAAGCCGATAAAAATGAGATATTTTGCAAGTCGGCCAAGCTTCTGTTGCAGTGGCGTCTCCTCAACATCAGCCCGTAGTGAGAGTTGCATCCTTCCATATGTAGAGTGAGGCCCGACAGCTAGGACAAGAAAGTCACCGACGCCATGAGTAATTTTCGTCCCACCGAAGATGAAGGGATCGAAATCGCTGCCGCCGACCTTCCGGCTTGCATCTTCCACGTAGACGGCGGGTGTCTTGTCAACCAGGTCCGATTCACCCGTCATGGGGCTCTCATCAGCTTGGATGCCAAACCCGTCCACCAGCACGCCATCGACAGGTGCGACTTCCCCGGCCTCGACACGGAGCAAATCACCCACGAGAAGATCAAACACGCTAATAGTTACGTGTTTTCCGGATCTCGTGACCGTGACCTTCCGCTCCTCTTTCTTCTGGTTGAGCTTCTGAAACTTGTAGTTCTTGTGGTAGTCGTTCAGGGCTTGCACGAGAATAATCAAAATAATGGCTGCGACAATGGTGACAGACTCGACCCATTCGAGACTTGAGCCCTGTTTGCCGCCCTGTTGCTGGATCTGGACGGCCTGGTAGACACCAAGAGCCAGTGACACAGTCGCTGAGGCCATCAGCAGGAAGATGAGCTTGTCGTTCATGGCCAGCCAGCAGAGCTGCAGGAACGTTCGCTGCCTCGGGGGCGGGAGCTTGTTCGCCCCAAAGACGCGCCGCCGGTCCGAGTAGCCCCTGTTCCCGACGCGTTCGAGGCGAAGCTGCTCAGCTAGGCCATGGATCCCCTCGCCATGGCTTCGACGGCGTGGTGCGTCGTCGTGTTGCACTTGCAGCTTGGGGTCGGGGGTGAGGATGCTGCTGCTGCTCTCCTTGCATATGCTCTGGGGCGAGATGAGACCCTCCAGTACGTCCTCGTCCAAGCTCAGTCCGGCCGCGGCATCGGTGCGCAGCCCGTAGGCGAGCCCAGTCAGCCCGCCGAACGCCTGGAGCGCGGCGGCACTCCGGGCGACGGCGAGCTTATGCAGGTGATCCGGCGCGAAGGCGAAGGGATTGTCGGGGATTTTGTCATCGTTGTTTGCTGTGAAGTCGATTTCGAACTTTGGGGCGTGTTTGTGGCTTGGTCGTGGCTCAGGCTGACCGCAGTGACCAGATGGTGACGTCTTGTGGTCAGTCATTTTGCTGTGGACATTCTCGCGTGGCACAAGAATCGAGACCCTCGCCCGGCTGGGAAGTGGATCAAGCAACAGCTAAGTACTCCGTACCCCGTGGGATAGATGCGGCCCAAGGGAGTATGGAATCCTCAGAGGAGGCAGGACTTGTCACTTCAGGAGGGTCGGCCAGCCCGAGATCTGGTTGGCATCATGTTGCAAAGTCACCGTGTTGACCACTGAGCACATGCACCTGGGGCCATCCAGCGCAGCGCCCTGTGGTCCCATCAGGTATTTTCGGCCACGCTGCCTAGACAAACAGCGGCACAAGTGACGTGGTGAGGCTCTGGGCGTAGTCTTTTTGTTCCCCGCTTGGGAAAGGCGCCAAGACCGGCCAAGACATGCCTGCATGTGGCCCAGGTGCCCCAGCCGCCGTCACATCGCGGCAGCGCGGACCGTCCGCCACAATGGTCTTCGTTGCATCAGGGAATGGAACACTACGGAAATCCACTGGTGAAACGACAGGTGTCGGTCAGTGAAAGAGGACATACCGAAGGGCGAGCAAGGGCCGAGGATACACAGTATAATCAAGAACACCGCCGCCAATGTAAGAGTCGTAAGGCGAGCAGACGAGTCCCTACCGTGAGCCGACCATCGGACCAATCAGCTCGGCGTCGGAGCACTGCCCCTCCGGATCTTGGCCCGGTTTTGTCTCCGCGGTGTTGTGGTTCTTATGCAGGTCTGGGATTTATTCCTGCAGATCTCCTGAGAATTGATGGGTAGGTATGTACCAAGGTATGTAGACATCGACAAGTCACATTCTGTCTGTGAGTCTGTGTTTATAGAAGAGTACGGATATTCGCACCTAGAAAAACGGATGATGCACCCAGTTTCCTGACTAATCCATGCCCGCCCATGTGCACGAATTTTTTTTGACTAGGGGCGCGCCATACAAATTATTAACGCAAGTGCATCAACCAACATTTTGCGCAATAACACACCTAATGATTACGCCTGAGGCGGAATTGCATAGATCTACAGTACTTTTTGGCTTAACTGCGTGGTGTTTAGAGCGTAAACTGCACTTAACTACGCTCAAAGTTGCCCCCAAGCACCTCTATTTTAGGCTGCGTACTGCTGCCGTGGCTAGCCTCGCTGGCGACGTCTTTCGCAGTAAGCTCTACTGGCGGTAACTGGTTGATCGTCTTTCGGGCCCCCGTACGCTGCTTCTTAACTGCTAGTGTTCTTGTACTTTGACGCGTAGACCGTTGCTTTGGCTGCTTTGTAAGCCTTCCCGCCAACTGCTGGTCTCGCTGGACAGTTTTCTGCTATGCAGTACTACTGCGACTGTCCTCTTAATCCAGGGACTAGAGGGTTGAGTTATTCCACTCCCAGGCCAAGTTAACCCTCTAAACTAAAGCTGTCGTTGTACTAGTTTTATCTCTCGCCTTGCTTCCTAAGCTTGTAGTTGTTGACTTTGTCCTCTTGCCCATCACGGACTTCCCACGGCTTGTACTGCTCTTGAAGATGCCTGCTTCGTTAGTGGCGAACGTAGCCAGTTCTCGAGGCCGCCCTTTTGTAGTAGCAACCTTTTTTGGCGAGAGGACTGCAAGTAATGGGTTGTTAATTGAGAGGTCGCGATCAAGCTAGAAGACTTCGTAAACGTTAGCTCTTTCAAGGGGGCAACTGGATTCCTTTTTGTTAGCGATTCGATTTGCGCAGATTACGCCGTACTGCGTGAATATAGAGCAGGCGCAAGTTGTAGGCGAGTAGTTGCCCCGTAAAGCCTTCCCTTTAAGCATACGCTTTGCGTGGTTTTTCGCCCTAGAGAGCAGTTTAAGCGCTACCCATGATACCTGCAGAGAAAGCTTCCCAAGCCACTTTTCTTTGTTAAACTTTTGTAGTGCTAAGGTTTTTTGGCGGGCTTCCTTTAGGCGGAGATCGCGGGTAGTATCCTCTAGAGCCTTGTGGACTGCCTTTACTAGGTACAAAAGGTTGCCTATCCCGTGGCTAAGGTAGACCTTTAACTTGCAATGGCTGCTCTTAGTAGAGGACGTTGTACGTAAACCAAAGTTGAGGATCTTGCAAGTTTGGTGGGCAGCCTATTTAGCTACTATTTCCTCCTCTTCATCCATATACCAAGTCTTAAGGTAATTGAGGATGGCTGTCTGGTTATGGAACTTGTCTTGGAGGCGTTTCCAAGCCGTATCGTAGACCTCGCGATCAGTTGAGTACTCTATGAACTTAAGAAGATTAAATAGGGCCTGCTAGGTGTATGGGACCTTATCTGGGACCCTTATTGGTACTGTTGCCTTGTTTCTGGTGGGCGGAATAAGCGAGGCTGTATTTAGTTCCTCCTCGTTAGCTTTCTTGTTTGATTCCGTAGCAGTTGATCTACTTGGCTTCTTCTACTTTTTTTTTGATGTTAAGGACAACGTTTATGTTGATATAAAAGATGCAAAGTTAGTGGTGCGATTGGGGAAACTCTCGCGTAAGGGCGTTAATTATAGCAGTATTGTAATTTGTGATAAACATAGTTGGGTTGTCGGCTTTGTACTTTGCGAGAAGTAGGCGAAGTTGCTCAAGAACCCATCGGAAGGCAGGCTCTCGCTCGTTATCGACGACGCCTTGGAATAGTAGTAAGTTCTTCTTTGTATGGGTGACTGTTGTACCCTGGAGATACGGCATCTTCTTGGTGTTGGTTGCGTAGGTATAGTTAAGCGAGAGGCACCGAGGAAATCGTCGCTCTTGCAACCACGCAATTTGCGGCTTCTTGCACTAGAAGATTCCCGTGATATAGCCCTCCTCGTTCTGCGACCAGCGATACTAGTAACCGTTCCTCTCTAGCTAGTTTAACGTGGCTTGGCTTGGTGTGTAGATGCCTTGCTTCTTTGTACGAAAGATGGCCAGCCAGTTCTTCAGTGTATTTGGCCCTAGCTGGATGCCTGGGAACTCTCGGCGAAGGGCAAGTTCGAGTTTTTTGGGCTTGGCAACAAAGGGGTCTTGGGCAGTTCGGGAGAGGAATTCGTAATGTTCTGCTGACAGCTTTGGCCAGCCTCGCTGGGCTTCAGGCGCTTCTTGAGGACCGTGATAAGTATGTCTATAATCGTGAATTGCAAGCTTCTACTTTTCGCTTGTCTTCTTTGACGTTGACGCAGTTGCAGACTACGTACAGCCGGCTTTGATGGTGGTGGTATTGCTTGTTGTAGCAGTCGAAGGCCGCTGGTTGCTCCGGCTATACACCAAAATCGCATGGGTTGGCTTTGAGTTCTGCTTAACTAACAGCCACCCAGCAGACTTCGTGGCTTTATCCAACTTAAGCTTAAGGTCCTTAAAGGTATCGTACCCATTGTTGAAGAGTTTTAGGTAGATGGGGGGATTCGAGAGGGCGGGGCGTCGGTGGTTTGCAACAGTGATGTTGGAATTCCACTTGTGACAGTCCGCCTGCCATTGCGCGTCCAGGCCAGAGTAGTCAGGAATGTCTGCTATCGCCACAACACCAAAGAGCAAGAATGCAACTAGTAGATGTACAATTTCAAGGCTGAATTGATCGATCGAAAGATGTACTTAATTGATATTAGGCGTAGTGGGTGGTGGGCTGGTGGTTGAAGATTTTGTAGTTGACAGCGTTTTACGTGGCGCGGCCGATTAGGCGGTAAAAAGCACTGCGTACCCGGGTGGGCGGGTGGTGAGGTGAGGTTGAATGGCGCGCTCTGATTGGTTGCAGCGCGGATTAGTCAGGAAACT
>MAVT02001585.1:0-11389 GCA_001702395.2 Diaporthe helianthi
CTAATAGTAAAGATACCTAATAGAAGAATAGTAGGGGGAAGGGGGGGGGAGGGGGAAAATATAGTTATAGCTGAAGACTATATATTATTATATAAATATAGTATTATAACTTTCGTAATACTTCAAACGTTAAAAATACGTTTAAAGTATAGAAGTAAAGGAGTAACTTTTTCTACGTATATTCTTATACCTAGTAAAAGAAATGTAACAAAAGGTTTTAACTAGAACGTAATTTAATACGAAAATTTATTATATAGTTATTTACCTATTATAGTTAGCTCCTAAATTAATAACGTTTATTTTTATAAAGAAAATTAAAGTATATATATTGTTAATATATAATAGACTAGGAGGTATATAAATATTTTAATATACTATTTATTTATTTATTTATTTATTTATTTATTTAGGCGTATTTATATATATTATATTATATTTATAACTCTAAGTATTACATTCTCGACTTCCTTACTCATCGACTTCCTTACTAATAAGGCCTTATAATGTATTATTAAGTATATTTTTAAGTAAATTAAAACCTTTTCTATTAAACTCTAACTAAGCTTTCATAATTACATTACACCTCATCTTAGTTTGTCCCTTTATATAATACCTTTTATATAATATAGCTTTGTAGTATAGTTTCATAGCTTTTATACAGCTCCTTTAGGCTATACTTTATACGAATAACGTTTAACACTCTAATAGAAGGGCAGCCTAGCAGGTATGTAGACGCGCTCTCTCCTGTTACCTAGGTACCTGCAAGTCTATCACAACTACGTGTCATTTTCAAATTCTTTGCCGCTGCATTAGATTTATCATATGGAGCGCTAAATGTTTGTCTAATTACATGCAAACATGTACATGCTCTGGAACAAATCTATCGGGAAATACTAGTTCGAGCACAACATGGCTGGGAAATTTGTGTCCCAATGCATGACTATATTCCTCAACTCTTTATCCTCCTTTCTTTCTAGCAATCCGGAAACGACGAAAGGGAGTAACTACCCTACCGAAGGGCATTTCTCAGCTATACCGGCAGGATGGACGGAATTGCAATCACACCATCCTGACATATCCTTCCCCTTTCGCATCTCACTGGCGGCGGCCGACGAGGCACTCCTAGAGAATACCCTCCTCAGGGTATCTGACCCGGCAAGCGAGTGGTACGGCCACCATTTGGGCCGTGAGGAGGCGCGGATGCTGGTACAGCCCAGTAGTAAATCGAAGCATGCGGTATTCAAGTGGATAGAATCTCATGGCATCGAGTATGAGCTTGTGGACCACTTCGTTCACATCAACACCAGTCTCGCCAACGCGAATGTTCTTCTGGGCGCCGATTTCCGGATTTACCGGTCCGAAGAAAACGGCGAGTCCTACCTGAGTACGGCGTCTTTGACGCTGCCACACGACATCACTCAGCACGTCAATTTGGTGTACCCATCCACGGGATTTTATACTTTGGGAACCGCACATAATGCAAATTCATACGTGGACTTGACTTCGGGCACAACAATTCGTGGCAGGGGTCATATGAGCTCGCTGAACCACTCATCCTGTAACGATGTCGTCGATCCAAGCTGTATTAGGCAGCTATATAGCATTGGCGTCCAGTCTGAGTTCAACCTGACTGCCAACAGCAGCTTTGGTATTGCAACCTTTCTTGGGGCAAAAGTGAACGCGACAGACCTGGAGGAATTTGTGGCAGAGCATTCACCCGGGAGAAATATTTCCTTTCCTTCCACCATCTCGCTCACCCAATCCAATGTTGAAGAGGCGTCCAACTCAGCGGAAGCGGACCTCGATCTCCAGCTGGCAGTCTCGCTAGCAGAGCCAGTGCCAGTTACGCTGTATTCATATCCCGGACGAGCCCCCTGGTTCCCAGATTCAGAACAGCCCGACCGACCCCGCAACGAGCCGTACCTGGAATTTCTGGAGGCCCTCCTCGCGCTCCCCAATGCGGAGCTCCCCACGGTGCTCTCGGTCTCGTTCGCAGAGACGGAGCAGTCGGTGCCGATCCCGTACGCGAGGATGGTCTGCAAGATGATGGCTCAGCTCGGTGTCAGGGGGGTCAGCATCCTAGTCGCGTCGGGGGATTCAGGTGTCGGGAAGAGCTGCCAGGCCAACGCGAACCAGCCCCAAGGAAAGGCCCGCGGCGAAGGTGCCCGTTTCCTCCCCAACTTCCCGGCATCATGCCCGTGGGTGACCGCAGTTGGGGGCACAGAAAGGTTGGAGCCGTCCGAACGTGCCGTCCCATTCTCCTCGGGTGGGTTCTCAGACGTGTTCCCACGCCCACAGTACCAGGATATAGCCGTCGCTGGGTACCTGGAGGCAACAGTCGGCGAGCGCTGGGCTGGGCTTTACAATCCGGACGGGCGAGGCATCCCGGACGTCGCAGCTTTGGCGAATAACATCCTCATCCGGCATGACGGTCAGGACAAGCGTGTCGGAGGTACTAGGTCAGTACTTTATCCATGTGCTACTGTGTAGAGTCGCAAGTGAACTGATCACGTTAAATAGTGCTGCGTCGCCGATTTTCGCAGCAGTAGTATCCCTGCTAAATGCGGTGAGGCTGGGGGACGGTCTGCCTCCGCTAGGCTTCTTAAACCCTTGGCTATACCAGTTCGGCCCAGAAATGTTGACTGATGTGACCGAGGGCTCATCTTGGGGCTGCAAAGGTTCTGCTGTCTCCGAGGATGCCCATTCACATCTCGTACCGGGTGCCGGATGGGAAGCAGCGAAGGGCTGGGACCCTGTGACAGGACTTGGAACTCCAAATTTACCAAAGATGATGAAGGGGTTATACAATTCGAGTATGTGGTTCTGTGAATAGTTGGGAACCATCTTAAGTTCCTCGTAACAAGATTTGCAAAGTCCACAGCAATGCCCCTCATGACATCTGGAAGGGTTGCACAGTTGTAGGCTAGTAGCTTAACATCGCTTAGTATTACGCACAACACTTTACTATTTACTAGTCAATATATAACTCCTTTATTATCCTTAACTTTGAAATATTATAGAAGGTTTACCTTTAGATTAGTTATAGTAATAATCTGTCTTATTATTGTTATTATTAAAAGTAAACCTTAAGCCTTGTTTACATAGAATAAAACTATATCTATGTACTTTTAGGTAAGAGTAGAAACTATTACACCGTTGCTAGCTACTAAAGCCTTACAGCAGATTAGTAGTATAAGATAAATACTATTCTCCTATATATATAGATAAAGGGACTCATGGTATCTGGTTAATGATTCTGGAAAGTAGTATAAGAAATTTCTTGAATGTCTATTGGATGCATTTCCTTTTTCTAGCCGTATTTCTTCCCGAAGCGTGCCTTGCCCGCTTTGCTGTTTTCCCATGGACCATAAGACGCCTTGGTGATTCCCCAACTCATATGCCCTTAGGCTTCTGAACCAACTGCCCCCTGCCTCGAACGCCTGGACCCTCCCAACCATAAATAAATATAGTGATGATCAACAAGCCACCAGCGCCTACTGCCACATAGACCGTTGCGAGTGCCCGCCCCTTGATGACATAACCAACATCTCAAAGCCCTCCACCCTATTCCTCAGAGCCAAGTTCTCCTTGGCCAGCGACCGGTTCTTCCTCTCGAGGTGGGCAATGTACTCGGTGGCCTTGCTCAGGATCGTGGCCTTGTTGAGCTTGTGTGCGGGCGTGACACCGCCGAGGTCGTCGTCCATGTCCAGGCCCGCCTCGGCCTTGATCTCGTCCATGATGTTGCCCGAGTTGTTGTTCATGTTGTTGTCGTCGTCTGCGTGTTCCAGCCTATGGACCATGACCCGCAGGGCCGGCACACTATCCCGCAGCGCGGCGATCTTGTCGTTCAGGTTGGTCCTGTACCGCTTCTCGATCATGTTGTGTGCTGTCTTTTTAGGACCAAGGGCTGGCTTGGAGACTATGGTGGTGCCGGTGGTGGTGGTGGTGGAAGGGGACTCTTCTTTTGTGGACGGCGCGGTGTGGCGGCGCTGAGGTGGTGGTGGGGAGCAAGACGAGCGGGGCGAGGATGGCGAGGAGGCATCGTCATCTGACGACGACTTCCTCTTAAGGTTTGTGCGTGCGGGATACCTCCTTTGCTGGTTTGCCTGTGTGGGCTCTGGCGGGGTGGCAAGGCCTATGAGTGGGGCCTGTGCAGACATGGAGGATAGCTGGTGGGAAGGCATGTCGAGGTTCATCTGGGGTGACTGGAACAAGGGCCTCGTGTCGTTGACGCCCTCACTGCCAAACTGTACGACTTCGTCCAGGCCAGGGTTGGAAGCTTCCATGTGGTTCAGGCCGGGGCTCATGACAGGGATCGACGACAGGTCGGGGCTTTCAAGAAGCTCGCTCTTGAGGAAAAAGTCGGACTCGGGAGACTGCTCGAGCTTGTCCCAGTAGGTCCAGTCGTCACCGGTGGTGAAGGAGGAGGCAAAGCCGGGGAATATGGGAGACACGGGTGACGCAGATCCTGGAGAGGGGGCCGAGTCGGTGGTGAGCTCGGCGGCACTCCAGTCCTCTATCGAGTTGTAGAGGGAAAGGTTGTTGAAATTTGTTTGGTTGTTCTATGTAGAGGGAGGCAAGATGTTAGAGAGCCTGGCTATAACAAAGTCACGGAATCATAAAAGTGAGACGAGGGTGATGAGGGCGGGGGAACATGATATAGCAGAGGAGCAGTTGGTGTCCCAACAAGGAAGGGAGGGATGGCTTCTGATACGCCCGAGTGGGTCTGCGGGTCCGAAACAGCAGCACAGGACATCCCATGGGATCTTGATGGTGCTTGAACGGCCCGGTGATGCCAGCAACAGCAGACCACGAGGGAACAATTCAAGCGAGCAATAGGCTCGACAGAGGAGGGGGAGGGCGAAAGAGAGCAGAGTGGACCACGAGGGCCCGGGCTTGGGAGCCGAAACTGACCTGTTGTCGTTTGATAGTGGAAGGCTGGGGCTGAGGATACGTGCCGAACAGCAAGGATTGTTGGCTGACACCTGCTAGATCCGATATATCGAAATTGTCCATTTGATTGGCTGACCTGGGGGGTTTCAATATGCCGAGGTGGTGATACGAGTGCGCCAGATATGGCTATGTAGTACTATGTAGTAGTACTGATTTCCGCCCTGGGTGGATTGCTTCTAGAGACTTCTGCTGCTGGAGCTCAAGCCGCAGGAGATGGTTTGAACAAGGGTGGAGTATGTCGATGTCGATTTCGATTTCGATGTCGATGTCGGATGGTTTGTGTGGTGTTGTAGGGTAGGATGTTGGGTGATCACTGATCGATGGCAACTAACTGCAACTGATATCGGGGAAGACCAAAAAGGCGTGATGTTGGCCCGGGGTATGTGGTGTTTGCTGTGTGAGATGGAGATCTATTCTGACAGATGTACTCGTTTGTGGGATGATGAGGCTACATAAACGTGGGTGCACATAACCATGAGCAGAAGCATCCCAATAGATATATCTGACCTGGTATGGCAGATTTCCTGCTGCATGGGCATCTTTCCAAGGTTGTCTCGGGCTCTTTCGGCGGGAATGCGAGCAAGAACTGCCACGGGCTTGGACGTGCTCGTCTGCACGAGTATGCGCCGCTGCGGTGCAGGGACAGGGGGTTGCGGGCTAGATCTGCTGTGCGAGATGTGGAGCAACCAACTTTCGATTTTCGGAGCGCCATCATACGAGCAGAAATCATGGGGATGACTGCCCACGCGCCCCAGTTCGAGGCCGAGCCCTACCAGCCAGCCCAGCCCAGCCCAGTCCAAAAGATGCCCAGAGAGTGACGGTGGACCTGGACCTTCACGACAAGGACTTAACATCCTTTCCCACTCGTACAATTCGGTACTTTCTGGCTGCTTGTACGGCGATTCCGGGACCGAAGCGAGAACATGGTTCAGAGGTTGGGCTGTTGTAGGATGTCGGCCCTCAGCGGGCCACACAGGCATAACTCCTGAATGCACTTAACATTTGAAGTACGTAGGTACTTACCTAGGTACCTACTTAGTAGGTATGTATGCCCAGGTGCCGTGTCAAACACTGAAGGACTAAAATCTGTGCATAAGAAACCGGCATCTCACCTCTTTGCTGTCAAAACTTCCAAGTTTCTGAAGAGATGGCATTATGGAGCCCATCGCCGTGGGAAAGGCACCGAAACTCTACAGCACAAGAAAGAGACGCGCCGTGGCGAATTCCGGCGCCTGTCACTGCTTGATCGTCAGCCCAGACAGCGGCTGGCCCCGTCAAGTCGCATTGGGGACCGTCGCCTAATTAGTACGGCCACGCTAACACCTGCCAGGTGGAGTTTATTATTCCCGGCAGCTGCCCGGTTGGGCCACGGGCTGGCAATGCCTGCGAGTTGTCTCCACAACCCCCCCAAAAAAGGCCTGGCTCTGTGGCCCATTTGTCCGTCTCGTCTCTATCCATGTGTCTCTCAATGAGTCGGCGCTGCACGGATGATGGACCTCATTCAACGTCGTCGCAGCAAAGATCACAACAACCAAGGCACGAAGAAGACACGGCGACATGGGATAGACCTGCACACCCGCTGCACCAATTTCCTGGCTTGCACACGCAACTACTCCGTACCTTGCACGACTCCATCACGAATCACGACTTCAGGGTCTCAGTACTAGTCGCGAGCACGATGCCTCGATTCCACCCGAAGACTCCCGGCCCAGTCGAGAAATCAGGAGAGTGAGGTGCTGAGATGCCCGGCAGCGGGCGACGATGGGCAGGCAGCCAGGGTGACCTTTGCCTGCTCTAGTGGCTCATGGAGCCCAGCCAAAATGATGCCCTGAAGCTTTTTATTTTTTTCTCCATTGTTTTCAAGTTGTCCTGGAAGACCACAATTCATCTAAGTCGTGCGCCAATATCCGTCTTCCAGTCGTCAACCAGTATCGATGAATTCCCATCCTGCACAGGTCATAGCCGAGGTTTTGAGTTTTTCTCGTTAAGGGACCTGATATATCAAGGATCGGGGCCGCCCTACGCCCTACTTACTCAAGCTGATCCCGCCGGGTGAACGGAGAGAGTGCCCGGCTCCACATTCTCTGCCTGTTCGCCGCTCGCCGAGCTGTCTGGAATTTCTGCGTGCTGGAGACAGCGTTCTAGAACTACTTACTCCCTACACCTCACCAGCATATAATAGGAGAATGCCAGACTCGGCCATGCAAAGACCATACTCCGTATGTGAGTTCGTCTCCAATGATAGTCCATCCCCGGAGTCTGCAGTGGGGACTCCTCGGCATGAAATCAATGGGCAGGAAACAAAAGGGGCGACAGCCGCCAAGACTTCAACTAGAGTAGCTTCGTTCACGCAGCCAACCCAGCTCCCCATGACATGCTAGTCTGCTGCATGTGTGCAGAAAAGTGGCGTGATTTCTGCAGGTGGTTTGAAACCAAACACCTATCTCACCACGGGGGCCTTCTATGACTGCTGCACGAAAGCCATGCTTGGAGACGATGCTCCGTAACCCACATCTTGGTTGATGATCTAAGAATCTCTAATGACAATCACAGCAGTTTCAAAAACCAGGGCCAGGTCAAAGGGCCAGCTACTGTTGTCAAAGGTGAGGCTGCTAATGAAGCCAGGGACGTGCGAAGGCTCGCTCCCGGGGCTAGGGCCTTCTACCCACAACTTTATAGAGTTATAAGTATACAGTAGCTATATAAGTATACAAGGTATACAGGTATACAGGTATACAAGGTATACAGGTATATAGGTATATAGAGGTTCCTCCTAAAAGTCTTAACGGTAAGCGAAACTTTATTTAGCTTTAACCCTAGTTACCCCCCCCTTTACTACCCTTAATTAGAAGGGTATAGCTAACCTTACTACTACTAACGCCGCCTACTTACCTATAACAATACTCTTTTATAACCTTAAAAATTAACTATATTACTATGTAACCCCTACCTACGGGATACCCCTACCTTTAGGATAGTAAAATTACTAACACCTATATAAATATATATACTTTACTTATAAATTTCTTCTAATTTAACTACTTAAAATATATAATTCTTAAACTATATAATCTCCTTAAAAAGGTTATTTAAAAAATATAATTTTTATTATAAATATAGCCTTATTTATACAACTTATTGCTAGTTAAATATAGGGTGTCTATGAGGCTATATTAGGGGTATTAATACACAAGCTACATAGCTTTTCTTTATTTATAGCCCGTGCATTAACACCCCTAATATAGCCTTATAGACACCCTATATTTAACTAGCAATAAGTAGTATAAATAAGGCTATATTTATAATAAAAATTATATTTTTCAAATAACCTTTTTAAGGAGATTATATATACTTAAAATAAAAGCTATTCTACAGCTAGTTAAAAAGAAATTTATAAGTAAAGTATATATATTTGTGTGGGTATTAATGATTTTAGTGTCCTAAAGGTAGGGGTGTCCTGTAGGTAGGGGTTGTATAGTACTACTAACCTCTTAAATTCCTCTTATAATACTTACTTAGGTAGCTTATAGCCCTTAATATACTTATTTCTACCCTTATAAGTAATTACTTATTATATATACTAAGGAATCCTTTTAATCTAGCGCTAAATCTACCCTTAATTAAGTTAATTCTACTAATAGTTAAGCTAAACTTTCTTACTTTTAGTAGAATTCTTTAGTATACCTTTTTTAGTGGTATACTACTTTATTTATATTTAATAAGGCTTAATTATATTAAGGTTTAATGAATTCCTATACTAAAAAAGTGACTAAATACTAGTAATTAAGTAGATCTTCTCTTAAGTATAGTAAGTATAACTAGGTACCTTTTCCTTCTATATAATAGTATCTAGCCCTAGTATCTTTATATATAAAGTTAACTTATTAATAATAATCTCTTTCTAATAATAATACTAGTTAACTCTTTAACCTTCTTACTATATAAGCTTACCCTTAGCTTTATTAAACTTCTACTTATAAGGCTAAGTATACCTAGGCTTTTCCTCCTTTACTATAGTATACTAATAAGCTTCTACTTCCTCTTACTTCACCCTTATAATTAGCTTAATTATAGTATTTAGAGTAGTAAGCTTAGTATTTCTTTCTTTCTTTTTAATAGTTATTTCTAGCTATTAAATATAATAAGGCCCTTTTACCTTGTAAGAAAAGTATCCCTAAAATATAAACTCTAAATAATCCTTTTTATACTTCTAAATATAACTTTTAATAACTTATTTCTCTACTAACTACTATACTCAATAGCCTCTTTAATACTTATAAAGAATAATTATAGTTTTATTACTTTATATAACTTTTTTCGACGTAGAGAGAGTCTAGTTATACTACTTAATATACTATTATAAATAAGTACTCTTTAACTTAAAGCTTAAGCCTAGCTTTCTTATTAGCTTTATTTTATATAAACTAGCCTCTTTAAGAATCCTCTAAGCTAAAATTCTCCATATCCTATTAACTTATAATATAATCTTATTATAAGTATATTTATACCTAGTTTAGTTCTTTTAGATAATAGTAAGGATATTATTAGTATATTTATTTTACTAATAAGGATAACTAGAGTAATAGAGGTCTTTTACTTACTTATCTTTTATTTATATAGGGTAGGTAGTTAGGTTAAAGCTAAGTAAGATAGCTTTCCTATACTAATATTATTAAGTTTTCTTATTAATAGTAATTTACTTAGTAATTTAAGAAGATAGAATACTACTTATAAAGAGACTAAGAATAAACCCCTTTATAATAGTATTATATAATATAAATACTATTATAAATAGGTAAATATTTAACTGTAATTAAGTATATAGTTAAATATATAAAAAAGCAACTTAAGTACTTTATTTAAGTATAATTAAGTACCTAAACTAACTAATTTAAGCGCTTTATTTAAGTTTATAGTTAGTATTTAAAAGGCTTATATTTAGTAGCTATTATACTACTATAGTAGTAATTATACTACTTTAGAAGGGTTATACTTACTAATACTCCCTAGAAAGCTAGTTAACCCCCGAAAGGGTATATAACTTAATACTAGGGCTACTAAATAGAGTTTCGCTTACTATTAAAACTTTTAAGAGGAACTTCTATATAAGACTTCTAGGTATATAGGTATATAGGTATACTATTATAACTCTATTTATAAGCTTAAGTAGCGATAAAAAGATAGAAAAATAACTCTTAAATATTAACGAAAATAAAGTAAAGAATAAAATCATTAATAATATTTATTAACAATTTAGATTCTTTAAATTCCTTTACTAAGCTAGTACTATAATAAGTATCTTAGAAGAATAAAACATAATATATCTTTTTAGATAAATATAGTAAGTTTTACTACATAGGAAATTTTATAGTAATATTCTAATTTACTTCTATAAGCCTAAAAGCATTTATATAAGTAGCTATAGTATTAGGCTATACCCTAAAGTACCTAGTTTATTTATACTAGTTTTATTAAAGTTAAAGCTATTATAGTTTATAAGCTACTAGTGTAATACTATTAAATACTAGATAAAAGGACTATTTACTATATAACTTAGGCCTTTAAATTACATAAAATAAGTAATATTAAAAAGCTACTATTACTCTGTTCTTATAAGAAATACATAGGTTCTATAATAACCTTCTTTTATAAGACTACTTAAAAGTAATTAAATAGATTACTACTAAGATAACTTTAACTAAGTAAGGTAATTATATTCTATTATCTAAATATATAGCTCTAATAGCTCTATAGTAATATTATAGAGATAAGTAAATAAGTTTATCTCTATATTAGGGTAGCTCTCTACTTAGAACTATATATATTAAGTATAAAGATAATTAATATATTATAATCTTTCAAAACCTTAAATTTAATGTTAAGAATCTTATAAAGTATAGTATTAAAAAGGTAGATACTACTAAGTTAGCTAAGCTTAAAAAGAGACTCTACTAAATAAGACTAAAGAATACTTTAATTATAAAGATAAAAGATAATTAAGTTAACTTGGTTAAAAAAACCCTATAATTATAAGTTTTTTAACCTTATACTTAAAAGAGTTACTACTATTTATATTAAAAGAATATTAAATCGCTATATAAATTTAACGTGTAAACTTTTATTATTTTAAGCCTAGTAAAAAATAATAGCTTTATTACCATTTAATTTTAACGGTTTATAATTAACGGCTTTAATAGCTAAGTAGTACTACTAAGTAGCTAGCTACTATATATTAGTCAAGTAAAATTTCTAGCTTATCTAAGTATTATACTTATTAGTTAGCTTACTCTTACGTATATAAGGGGGTTTTTAAGTAGTTAATTATTAGTTATATTTAGTAGGTTTAAAGATTCTATAGCTAGCTACGGAGGTAGCTAAGTAAGCTATAGAATCTTACTAACTAATTTAGGGTAGCTAGCTACTAGGTAGCGCTAGC
>MAVT02001586.1:0-11387 GCA_001702395.2 Diaporthe helianthi
AATATTACTTATTTTAAGTAATTTACCTAAGTTATATAGTAAATAGTACTTTTATCTAATACTTAAAAGTATTATACTAGCTTATAAACTATAATAGCTTTAACTTAAATAGTACTAGTATAAATAAACTAAGTACTTTAAAGTATAGTTATAAATTATACTATATTATTATATAAGCTTAGATACTAATATTTATATTATAATAACTTAATAATATTATTCTTATTAGAGTAAACTATAGTAATATATAAATAAATATTATTAATTATCTTAGTATATAGCTTCTTATAGTTTAATACTACTTATTATCTTTAAAAAATAATATAATAGTTATTACTAGACTTTTAATCCTAGAGACTCCATTATACTGCATTATAGTAGTTTTTAAGAAATAAAGTAGTTTAAATTTATATATAGTAGTAAGTTTAAGAACTTAAGCTAAGATTACTAAAAAGGAATTATAAGTACTATATTTATAAACTTATATCCTAAAGTATATTAGCTTTTATAAGCTCCCTTACTCTTATAAGTAAAGAAGCTAAAATTATAGTTAGTTTAATATTATTAAATAAAACTAAGTTTAATTAATTACTAGTTTATAACCTAAAACTATTATTAATACTTAAATCTAGTTATTCTACCTTTTTATAAAAGAGTTATATAAAATAGGAGGCGTTTAAATACTCTTTCTATATTTTTAAATTATCTAAATAATAAAATAAGTTATTAGCTAGAATACTCAGCGTCTCTACTTTATATAATAGTATAAAATAGAACTAAGCTAATATACTCACTTATTTAGCTTACTAGGAGTTTAATAAACACTTAGTACTATAAAGTTTTAGTATAGAGTAGTTAATAATAATCTTAAAGGGAGTTCTTTAAAACTCACGGTCTAGGTATAGAATACTTATAGCCCCGGGTTAAGTATAGTATATAAGCTACACAACTATATTTACACATAAATTACTTAACAACGACCTATTTATAAGTAAAATTAATATTATATTTAAGCTTAGCTTAGTTAAAAGTATATTAGTATTTTTTATAATATTAATTATATAGGAATTAATTAAATCTAAGTATTTTATATCTTCTAAGTCTTCTAATTATTATTCCTACTTACCTTGCACTATCCCCGTTAAAGTAGGAGGAAAGTAGTTAAAGTTTCTAACTACCTACTTACTTTAGCTATAATTAATATCTCGCTAACTATTCCCTATACTACTTTTCTATAAGACTATTACCTTATAATATAATTATAATAAAGTCCTTACTTTTAACATAATATTTAATTCTAAAATAGTTAATTATACTTATTTATATATTTTTTTAGTTTAGATTAGTCTACTATTATATTAAATAGCTAGTATTTATAGTATTATAGCTTAGTAGCTCTATATAGGTAGCTAATGTTTCTAAATTTACATTTTTTCTCGTAATAGGCAATAATTAATTAGTTACTCTAGTGCTATGGTAAAATTTTAGGATACTTTAGAAAATTCTAGCTAATAGGTAAAGTGTAAACCCTAACCGCAAAAGTAAGGAGTTAAAACATAGGATTTTATATAACTTATATAAGAATATAATTAGTGTTTTTTATAAACATTACATTTATCGTATTAAATTTCCATTATATTTATTATAGCTATATATTAAATTGCTTATAATATAAATTATTATACGATTATTAACTTATAAACCTTTATTAAAAGAAGTTAAAAAATACTAGCGATTATAGCTATATATAACATCTCTATTCATTTTCAATAATCTTTATATATACTTTCTTATACTTTATTTATAGCTTCTTTTTAAATAAATAAAAAATAAAGACTAGTTATTTAATAATAAGCTAACTAGTATATTTATATACTAATTAAGTAATTAAATATTAAAAGAACTTACTAGTTAATTAACTACCTACTTATATTAAAAAAAAGTTTTATGCTTATTACTACTTTTTCTACTTAATTTTAGAGTAATTTCCTTACTATATTTATTCGTTACCCGTAAATTAAAAAGGTTTAATTTAACTTTTAAATAATAACTATAACCCTAAATTATATACTAAGTAAAGCTTATTTACCCTATAGTATAAAGACTCTTTATTACACCCACGGTTATAGACTATTTTATTAAGCTATAAGGGAAAGTAGATATACCCCTACACCTCTACCTAGGTAACCATAGATTTGGTACATATGGGACTTGACCAGCTAGGGTTTCGGACTGTTATCGCTGAAGTGTACATGTAGGTCTAGGTTAATCCCTAGCCCGGTAGTATCTTTTGTCTTTACAAGTGTGAGGTAATATTCATGGTTGTCATTGTCATTGGAATCACTTGAGGGTTGACAGAGGTGCGCTGAGGAACAGTCTTGACACTGCCCGGTAACGTCCGCCTTCGAATATGACGCGCCCGAATCCTCTTGTCCGCGACGGAGGACCAGTCGACGCCCTTATAAGTAAGGGCCGCTGAGGCGGCCGTGACAAGTTCAAGGTAACGAGCGAAGATGCTGACTGTGTTTAGAGCGACCGTGAGAGGTGGCTTATACACACAAAGGAAGGACATTTAAAATGCTGTCAAAGATGACGAGAGTAAAAGGAGAGGAGCTCGACGCAGCCTTGCTACAACTCTGAGGCCGCCCTTCTCCTCCTCCTCCTCCTCTGCAACAGCGGCTCTTCTCACTGTTTCTAAGTTAACCAACACGTCCAGGACCCCTTTTCCACGTCAGGGAGCGAGCAGTGGAACTTCTTGCCCACGCCATCTGGCCCTACGTAAGTATCACTGATCCTGTTCTCTCCCTCTGCTATGGCCCTGGCACCGACCATGAACGCCCAATCCCGGATCCCCGTCAAGTATGAGGCTCTGCTGACACCATCACTCCTGAGCCCCTTGTCAATGTAATCGACGGCCCTGGCTGCAAGTTTCCGATGTCGTGACCGAAAGGACTCGCTTCCGTCCTTGATCAGCCTGATGAAAAGCCAACCGGCCTACGGACGACGTGACCCCAGGGCCGGAGGGAGGTTGCGAGGCGAGCGCAACGATCTGGCTTGTCCACTAGGATGACGGTTCTGCCGGCACAGGTGGACGCACAATCACATCTCGTGATGGCCATCTAGCCACAAATCGGAAGCACAGGCTCGCCTTGCCATGTTGGATCTGGTGCTGCAATCTTCACCATTGTGGCCAGTGTGTCGCCCCCGACAACATGGAACACCACCTGGGCGACATGTTTTCTAGGAGCGTGTTGTGCAGAAACAGAGTCCACACAGGTAGAAAAAGCACCGATCAAAGCCCGTCAATTCTCATACCGACGATATCCAGCCTTCTATCGCCAACCAGACCCGCAACGCCTGACACCTTGCCTCCTCGCAAACGGTGTCCCAGAATGCGTATGCACCATACCCCGACATCTGTCTCGCTATGCCATCCACCCTTACCGAAAACCAGTCCAGAGAAATTTCACCGGACTCAGCGCCCGGCTTCAAGCAGTGATTGAAATCTTTCAAAGCCATATCCCGGTTTAGGCCATATCATGCATGGCCTGGCTGTTCACTCCTTGGCGCCTCACTCCAAAGGGGGATACACAATCCTGCCGTATCCGCACCAGCCCTGGCAGCCAATCTGCATGCCGATGATGCGGTGCGCCTCCTGCATGACTCTCGCAGGAAGGAGCTCCTCCTTTTCGTTTTGGTCGTTGTCGTCGCATCCGTCGACAAAGAGAGGGTCCTTGCGCTGAAGCTCCTTGAGAACCCGCTGTCTCATCTCCTTGTGAAGCATCGAAGACAGCCCACAGTTGTGGTGCTGCCCGATCTCGAAGCCCATGATCTCCTCCCCAGTCTGTCTAATGGAGGCCCTGGCGAATGTGGCCAACGAACCCCCGCCGCGCAAGAACGCCCAGAGCATGAAGGAACCCTTCCGTAACAGCTCTTCCTTAAAGGCTACTACTTTGTAGTGAGTTCCCGCAGGGTCTGACTCGAACATCCTTCCATAGTAGCTACGACTCGTTAGCTAAATCATTCCGTTTCTGTGGCACGTTCCGCTTCAGGTCCACCTAAGTCGACACTCCAACTTCCCTGGGAGGGGATCTGATGGGGATGCACTCACCGCGTACAGCCCTTCATGGCTCCCTCGCCCAAGGTGAGCAGCCAGGCGATATCGATCGTCTCAAGTCCCCGAATCATCTCGAATTGAAGTTTTCGTTGGACCGTGATGGCGAAGTGTTGCGCCTGGACCTCGTCGCCAAATGCCTCGATCTTATCAAGATCATTTCCGTCGATGACGCCGCCGATACTATCACTGCCGGACTGCAATGAGAACAGCTGCCAGTCCGTCTGACCCTGGATGTGCAGGACTTCCGGCTGCGTCTCCAGGTCGCTGAAGCGGTCGGCGATGTAGAGAGCGCGCTTCAGGCCAGCCTTCAACTTGATGAGCGAATAACCAGGTAGACCGAGTTTCTTGGCATCATCGGTGAGGAGGAATCCGCTGTTGTCAAGGATGGAAACCATCCGCCGCTCGCGCAGGTCCATCTCCTGGATGGTGGCAAAAGAGTACTGGCCCACGATTCGGCATCGCCCCTCGTCCTCAGAGGACAGAACCTCACCCAAAGGTGGCAGTGGGAACATCTTCAATTTGGCCATGGCTATGCTGCGCTCCTTGCCTGAGATAAGTTCCTTGATGGCCTGCTCAACGTCAGCATGGGCGCTCCCTCTCGGCCCCCCCCCGCAGTTCACAGCAATCGGGGACCAGGCTGGGCCATATCCAGAGACTTGTGGCAAAAATGTGGCATCACGGGCTGACAAGAAAAAGGGGCCAAGCCCGAGATGGCCGTGAGCAAATGGTGGTGGGAGTGGGTGGGAGTGGGTGTGCACGGGTTACTGGCTTACCTTGCTGGTCTGCATCAGGGTGCTCAGTGTTGCTCGGTCGCAGTGTTCAGCTATATCAAGGATCAAATCCGCACCAACTTGTTGGCTGGCGGCCATGGTGAGGGGCGAAGGGCGACGGCGACTGCTAAGATAACACAGAAGCGATGCAGTGTAGCAATGCAGTGGTCGTAAGGCAGTCTCTTGCTATGCAATGCACCAGCTAAAGACGATGAGGGAGTAACCAGGATTAACATAAAGCTGACGACAGCGGAACGCTTTGCGGTGCGGTGCAGCCACTTTTTGTAAATTTCTGGTAGTGCCTGGGAGGCCATGAAGGTGTTTGGAGTCGAGCTCCATTTATGCACCCTGATGGTCAGCCACTCACGCCTTCGAGTGACGCAGTCGGCCACCATCCGGTCTGTTGAATGGGTCGCAGTCACCATTGTTTTGCTACCCCGTGCAAGTCAATGGAAGGAAGGCCCAGGGCAATTGTCTGATATGAGAGTGGGCCATTAGTGCTCTTCCCCTCTGTTCAAGCGTCATTGTTTTGATATTTTCACACCAAGCACAATGGGGAACTGCAGTGGTCTGAAGTTACTTGGCTAATGTAACGCTTCACACCATGTGATTGTGACTGTTAGGCTTGGCATGGGACACCAGAGATCAAATGAGAATCAGAAGGGAAAGAAGCTTCGCAATTCAATTGTTATTTCCGGCCACGGCCACGGCCGCCCTGGTCGAGGGAGATGCGCAAGTTGCGAGCCCTTTGCGATCTCGACAAATTGCCGTCACAAGGAATTAGTCCCATGCCAAGGCCCACCCCAATTTATCCAGTCGTGGAAGGTCTTGATAATATTTTCGAACATTCTTTTCCTGCTCAAAGACCGAGGGCCCTTGATGCGCAGGCCGTGGTCGTCCTTTTTCGCCGTCGTCCGTCGCATTTGGACCTGATATTGGAGGAAGGCCTTCCGTCGTGGACCGCGACGATCTGACGTAGAGGTGGATGGCAGCAACCCTGCCTTGAAGCATTCGGGTGTGATTGATACGTCGCAACTACTTTCAAACTGAGCCTTTCCCCGGAGTTTTCCGTGTACCGAGCGATATGGAAGCTTCGTCCCTGGTGCCCAGACGGCGTTGATTGCAATGAGCGTACGGCGCATTTGCTACCAGTCCAAGAAAGTCGCGTCCAAGTCCCAACCTGGGTCTCTTGGTGAGGTATGGAAAAGAGGCTATATTTGCTCTTAGTTTCGCTCCTTTACCTCAATGTCCTTGCCACCCACGCTCCCAAGCGATCGAATCTTGTCAACCAATTCGCCGCCTTTATCCAACTCTGCGATGTCGTCGGCGCCGCCAACGCTCTTGCCATTGATCATGACGTTTGGCACGGTCTTCCGGCCCGTCATCTTTGCTAACCTGTCCTGTATCTGCCTGCCGAGCGGATGCACATCCAGCTCGACAACGTAGGGCTCGGGCGTGATGGAATACTTGTTGAGCAGAAGGGCCTTTGCCTTCATGGAAAACTGGCAGTAGGTCTTGGAGAAGATTATGACTGTGGGCAAAGTCAGCATCTCATGGTGCAAGTCTGGTACCAACCTCGCGGGCTCATACCTGGGGACCTTTTGAGTATGTCATTGATAGTGGTCTCGACCTCGTGGTCCTCGTCGGTTTCCTTCTCTGTGAGCTGATTGCCTGCCTTGTCTTTGGAGGTGTCCTGTCCGGCAGCCGAGTTGCCCACGCCGATGACCTTGTCGGGTGCATCAGGCCTCGGCGCCTTCGCGTTGGCCGAGTCCTTCGCTTTTTGTTCTGCAGCCTTGAGCCGGTCTGACATTTGCTTGGCCAGCTGGGCATCCTCGTCCTTGTCGCTCCCAGCCTTGGAATCGAGGACTGACTGCTGCTTCTTCTGGCCGCCGCGCGCTCGCTCCAGCTCACTCTTGGTTCGGTCGTAAAAGTCTCCGAACGTCCTCGCGTCTGGGCTCTGCGACTGCCGTAGCTGAGAGGTGTAGACCAAGGTCATTACCACGATGGCGATGACGCCTACGAGGAGCAGGCGCATCCGCCGTGCTGAAGGCATGCTTCGTCCCTTTAATTTCTTCCTATCCTTGTTGTAGACCCTGCAAGTAAATACGGCGACTGGTTGTATCGAAGCCGACGATCTGCAGGCAGCGCTGGCGATTAGTTGGTCGCTGCTCTCAGCCCTGTTCTCTCGGGTGGCTCGTGAAGAAGGTGGGGGGGGGCCTTGGCTGTCGGCTTCCGTCGTTGCTGGTCCTAAACGTCAGGCCAGCCAGTGATAGAGTCGAGCCCCGAAGGCCGTGTGCTCGTGGTTGTCAGGCCGAGCAAGGATGTATGGGGATGTTGTGGTCTTGTGATGTTGGCAAGGGAGCTCGAGGGGTGTCGCCGGCCCGGGACTGCTTTGGTAGGGACAACGGGGCCTGGGGGTGCACATGTGGCAAGGTGAAGTGGTTCTCGGTTGACTGATCTGATCGGATTGGCATGTCATGACAAGTCGTGTCCTGTGGAGGAGCTGATCAGCAGCGGCTCGTGTCTGGGAATTCCAACTCGCGGTCCAGGATTGCAACGGCGAGCCGCGCAGCCTGCCTCCCTGCCTCCTCGGCCTGCCCACTCGGCGGCAGCTGCTCGGCCGTCCCCGCGACTGCTTTTGGGCTGCCGATCTCAACCTCGGAACCTCTCCTAACCCTGCGAGCTGCCGCTTCTTGCGTTTCGACTTGGTCAAGCGCGACTGTCTGTGCGAGCTTCAGGGCTGTTTCCTTGTCGAACCCTTGAGATACCTAACTGCTTGCAATACGCAGCGCTAGACTTTGAAAAGCGCAGTGCAACCGGTGGGCAGTCCCATGTTGTGCAACTTGCACATGCATGTGAGGGGGAAACATTGAACGGATTGATTTGACCGACCACTAAGGCGTCATCAACACAATGGTGTGCTCGTCCCAGACCTGGTAATTAATCCAAGTCCCAAGTGCAAGTGGCGGGTGTCTCGAGCAGCGAGCGGCCTTGAAATAACTTTCACACGTGTAGCAGATCACTCTTGAGCTTGAGCCCGAACTTTATGTACCTTAGCCTCAAGCTCGTAAACCACCCACCCTACATCACAAACCATGAGCACGCTAATCAAGCCGAACTACACCCCCCCTGCTCAGGTCCCCTCCGCAGGCACAGCCCTTGACTTTGACCCCGAGAACCCGTCCAAGATACCCACCATCTTCCATCCCCTGACCATCCGGGGGGTCAAGCTTAGCAATCGGTTTGTGGTCTCGCCCATGTGCCAGTACAGCGCCGATGACGGCCATCTCACAGACTGGGTGGGTACTTTCTAGTTGCAGCCTCACAAGGTTGTACTCACTTTCCCACGTGCTGCTCCCCATTGGGTGGGTCGTCTACAGGTGGGTCGTCTACAGGTGTACGTGCACACTGCACACGAGACAACTGACGGACGTCCAAGCATCTTGTCCATCTCGGCTCATTCGCCGCGCGTGGGGCCGCCCTCACCATCGTCGAGGCAACCTCGGTGCTTGCCAACGGTCGAATCTCCCCGGAGGACTCGGGGCTGTGGAAAGACAGCCAGATCGCGCCGCTAAAGCGCATCACTGGCTTCATCCACTCGCAGGGCCACAAGGTCGGCTGCCAGCTGGGCCACGCAGGGCGCAAGGCTAGCACCGTAGCCCCATGGCATCGTGGCAGGCCGGGAGCGGGGCACGTCGCTACTGAGGAGCTCGGCGGGTGGCCTGACAATGTGTGGGCGCCCAGCCCCGTCTCGTTCGCAGACACGTTCCCCCAGGCCAAGGAGATGACGGCAGCGCAGATCGGTGAGGTCATCCAGGCCTTTGCCGCGGCTTCGAAGAGGGCTGTCCAGGCCGGCTTTGACGTGATTGAAATCCATGGCGCCCACGGATATCTTATCAACCAGTTCATGTCACCCCTCAGCAATGTCAGGAAGATCCATCCAAGCCGCGCCCATGCTCTCTGCCCTGCTAACCATCTCATAGACGCGGACTGACGAATGGGGAGGCTCCTTTGAGAACCGCACCAGGTTTCTCGTCCAGATCATCAAGGCGATCCGCGGCGTCGTTCCTGACACGATGCCTCTCTTCCTCCGAATTTCCACCACCGAATGGATGGAATGGGACACCAGGGATAGCTGGGATCTCGCGCAGAGCATTGCACTCGCCCACGTGCTTCCCGAGCTCGGCGTTGATCTCCTAGACTGCAGCTCGGGCGGGAACAACCACGAGCAAAAGATAAACCTGAATCCCTTCTACCAGATCGACCCGGCCGCCGCAATACGGCGGAGCCTCAGGGAGGCAGGCAAGAACCTGCTCATCGGTGCGGTGGGTCTCATCACGACACCGGAGATGGCCAGGGATATTGTACAACGCGAGTGCTTGTACACGGTCGGCGAGGACCCAGAAAAGGGCTCTCTGGACTCGGTGGAAGTGGCCGAGCAGTGTGAGGACAGCTCCAAGGCCGATGTGGTTATCATTGCGAGGCAGTTTCTGAGGGAGCCCGAGTTCGTATTGAGGACGGCGCAGCACCTGGGAGTCAAGGTCAAGTGGGCAAACCAGTACGGTCGAGCTGGTTGGCCAGAAAACCAGAAGGTGTAGTAGCCGTGATCAATCTCCGGCTCCTGGGAAATTAGGACGGGCGAGTCTTTGCTCATAAGCCCCACGCCGCTCACAGTATGTACCCATCATATATGTATCAAACGGACATGCTCGGCATGCACACAGGGGGGAGGGTGGTGGCAAACATCGCCTGAAGCAAGGCGCCAAGTTGGCGGGCTATTATAATATTATAATATTGTTGTCGCATTGCATGCATGAGCTGGACTGGGCTGGGCTGGGCTGGGCAATCGTGGGAGCAATCCGGAGCTTTCAAGGATACGCGTGATTGGGCACACAAATCCCCTAACTAGCTACAAGTCCACATCTTGATTGAGAAACTGCCTCGCCCACCTAGGAGACTTTTTCTGGGCTGGACAGCCGACTCGGGACAGCATCTTGGTGCCCTGATGACGCCTGAAGACGCCAAACCTTAACTTCACGGGGAGGATCAGCCTTTGACGCTCCTTATAACCCTCAAGTAGTCGCCCGTTTGGTTTCCGGTCCCCACCCAGAACGGCCTCGCTCGCCCGATCCACACATTGTTGACTCCTGCAACAGCTCACCCAAGGTGCATGAGAGCCAGGACGAAACTAGGGCCGGCTGATTGAGAGACGCCTCTGATGCAGCAAAAGACATGCACCTTCACAATCCGGCCTCAGCACTTGCTCGCTCAGCAGTCAGCTCGCTCTCAACGAGTGATCTCAGGAGCTGGATCGCGACCTCCCGGCCCAGAGCAATCGACGCGTTGTACGAATCCGCGGGCTCAGCTCTCACGGCCGGCACATGCATGAATAAGACTCTCTTGCGCTGCCCAGCGCGGTGACAGGCGGCCAGGCTGTTGAAGTATATGTAGTCGCACAGAAAATGGCCGGCGTCTTCCGATGATTTGAGCGCAAGATCGTCCTGTATTTGGGACAAGTCAGATTCACCCGGACCCTATCCTGGCGTGGAGGCCCGCCCGCACTCACCGGCAAGTACGTCTCCCATCTCCTCTTGATGTCTGCGACGTCAAGATCGGTTGTCAACTGAGCAGGTATCCCGTGCCAGGGGTAACCGTCAGAGGAAGAGTTCTGGTTGGGCAGCCTCTCGTCCAGGTCAACAAGCTTGTAGCCGTCCCTGTGTCCCAGGCGTTCAAGGACGTACTGCTTCTTAGTCGAGGCCATACCAATATGTAGCACATAGTCGATCTTGTGGACCCCTTCGAAGCCGGGCTGCCATAGCTTGGGGACGAGCTGGCGGACGGCCGAGTACGTGACACGCACTGGCTCAGGGTGAACTACGATTCGGACCGGAGGTAGAGGCAGGGACCCGCCACGGACGGCGGTTGAAGACTTAGCATTCAGGGGAGGCAGGTATTCGGGCAGCGACGAGGCAATGTCCCAGCTGGGGTTCCGAGGAAACTGATCCTTGAACGGCTACATGTGTGCAAGGGGTGAGCAACAGCGGCCAGGCGGGTCGTATCAGACATGGGTGGAGCAGGAGCACCCTTACCCCGAACCCGGTGACCAGGATGGTAATTTCATCCTGGGACTTGTCTAAAGAACCCATGTTGTCAAGGCCCGTCGAGGCTGAATGGCCGGAAGAGGCAACGAGGTAACTGGAGGGGGGGTGGAGCGACGCAAGTAGGAGAGCCGACGACGTGTAAGAGGGGCTGATGCTCTACTAAAGGCTCCGCACACGGCCAGGAAGCAGCTGGTCCGACAGAGGAGTGGCCGCGAGACCGGAGTGGAGGGGGAGGGGGAGGAGGAAGACGAAAATGAAGACAAGAGGAAGAGGGAGAGGAAGAGGAAGAGAAAGAGGAAAGACACCCAAAATTGCTCTAGAAGAACAAGGGTTAGCATTTCTGAGGTGGTGAGCGCCGGGGTGCCTGGATTGACATGGGTGACTGGAGACAAGCAGGAC
>MAVT02001588.1:0-11377 GCA_001702395.2 Diaporthe helianthi
AGAGAAATATAACTACAACTACTACCTAACTTCCTACGTATATATACGTGATTACTGTACTAATAATAGCTATACCAGGCTAGGTAGCTAGTAGTAGCCTAGTAGGTAACTAGCTACAGCTATATATAAACTACTTATAGCTTCTAAGGCCCTTAGCTATTTTCTATAGTCCTTTATTAAAGGCCTTTCTTTTCTTCCTCCTTCTTTCTTAGGTAAACTAGGTATTATTCAAAATTATATAATTTAGAGCTAAACTTAAGAGCTTTAAAAGAATATATCCCTCCCGCGATAAGTATGTATCTTTTTAAGTATATTAATATAGGTATATTATTATAACTTTAGTTTTAAATTTAAAGAACCTTCTTTAAGTTTTAATATAAGTTAGCTATACATTAATTAATTATTTATTATATGTATTATTAGTTTAACCTACAATTAAGCGTAATATTACTTATATAAAATACTTTAGAATCGATATTTCATACTTAAGATAATTTACACGTGCTTTTATAAGGATATAAGTATTATATATCTCTCGTAACTTAGTAAGTAATAAATACTAGATAGTCGCTTAAAGATATAATCCTCTAGGACCGTAGTCCGTCTTATATAGAATCATAGAACTACAAGTATAAGGGTGTTTTAAGAAATTAAAGGGACGGAAAAAAGGTGTACGTTGTCCTGCATCTTAATTTTTGAGTGCACCGGCTATTGATGTTGCTGTCATCTGACGAGCTGGCTGGCAGTGGGAGAAGTACTACCGCTCATTAAGGGTCGGGCCTGCCTAGGTGGATGCTCGAGTTGTCGGTCAGAATGTATGGATATATGGGACCTGCTGCGGGGACCCGATATGGGGACGATAAGGCGTGGTGGGGCATTGACGTACGATGCCATTGCTAGCGTGGGCCTCCGCTCCTCGTGTAATTGCTATTGACTTGAAAGTACCCCGCCGTCCGGAGCCCACGTCCGAGCTAGACAACATCACTTGCGACGAGAGGACCTACTAATAATAAGGGGCTTGTTGGGGGGCCATGGGCAGATTCAGGTCGAGTACCTAGGCAACGAGAGAACCTTGAAATGCGCCTGTAATCAAGTTGGGTTCATTTGGGCAGGTACATATGTACCTTGATAGACACTATAGAGACCGTCGTTCCCTAGGTATACCTTATACGGCTGCAAATGGCTCGACTGACAGGTAAGCTGCGCTCCTGCAACCACTTAAACCCATCTGTTTGAGCCGGCGGCACAGCCTAACTTGAAAGTCTTGGGTGGTTTGACAGTCGACTTTCACTGAACTTGGACCGCTGAAAGTGTTTGGCCAACCAGTGGACTTGCGTGTCTCATGCCTGCCCAGAAGACAAGCAGGCAGGTACCTTTTCGGCTTCCAGCCATCTATCCATCCCATCCCATCCCATCCCATCCCACCCATCGTTCATCATTCATCACCCAACTGGAAAGTCAGCCAGACTTTCATTTATACTTTGTCCTCTCCTCTGAACCACATTCTCACATCCTCCTAGGGCTCGCCTACCATCTTGCGAACCTACGATCCTACCTAGGTACGTAACGAACGGCACTTCCTCGTGCATCATCGGCTAGCGGGGCAGACGACCGAACCGATAAGACCGTGACATGGTGCATCAGCTCTCTTTACCACAGCTGCTGAATGCTTTCCCCACCTCGCCCTGTCTCGACCACACCAGGCAGCACTGGCAAGGCAACAAGGGCCATTCATCCCGAAACCACCAGAACCCAACCTTCAGAGTTGGACAAGAGCTCTCAAGTCAGTCCTCGGTTTCCTCGTTCCCTGGCCATTCTTTGCACCTCATTCTTACACCCGCCCTTTTCTTTCTCTGTGGCCTCCCCGGCTACCTGCTGCGTTGGGGCCTCGTCTTAGTCCGCTGCCTTCCTAAGCCCCTCATCCCCGCCCTCCCACCAACTACAGGTCATTGCACGATCGACTACCAGATAGCCTCTGGTCTAATCCCACAAGCTTCCCTCCCGCTCCGCCCTGTTGCCTGGCCGCCTTTCTCTGTCATCAGAAGCCCGAGTCGTGAAGGAATGACGTGAACTATTTGAGGCTAATGAACATCCCCCGTTATGGAAGGACAGGCCAGACTCGACAGCTCTCCAGCCTCACGCTCTACTGTTACAGCTACTTCGACACAGCCCACATCTGACCCTCCGGCCTCGAGATCGGTACCGACTCTTCGATTTCCAAGGCCACAGGGCAACCAAAGACTTGCAAACTGGGTGTCGTCCAGCTCGCCTGATATCATGGCTTCGCCACACACCAATGACGACGACGGCAGTCTGTCCGACTCTACTTTCGAGATCATCCCCCGCGACAGTACAGATGAAGGCAGCTTGGATAGCCGCGCTGGCTCCATGTCCGAGTCTTTCTCGGAACTAGACAGATATCCCAATGTGGAAGAGGTCCAGATCCTCCCTTCTGGGGAGGACACCATGAGCAACAGCGTTGGAAGCACCTTCGAGTCTGATTCTGATTCTGAAGATGAAGATGAAGAACCCGCCGAGGAGTCTCTGCCCTCCGTACGGGCGGATGGTCCTGTCCGCTCAGATCACGATGCAGACGAATTGCTGCGCGAGTCTTTCACCCAGGCCTCTGTTCCCACGGTTTTCTCGCCAGCCTCTACGGGTTCTATCGAGTTTATCGAGCCAGCCGAAGTTGACGTACGCATCGACAAGATCTCGGTGAAGCATACGATCAGGGAGTACAACGAATGGGAGGCCATTACTCTTCTCCGCGGCCTTGAGTTGACGGAAGTGCCTCGCCGCCTGTGTGCGACCATCCGGCAAACCATGTCTCAAAGGTGCTTGTCTACACGTGAGGCGTTCCGGGTCCTCTATCTTGGCGATGAAGGAATGAAGGGCGAGATAATTCTCAAAATCTCCCGTGCTATCACCTGCTCATCATCAGTCGATTATAATGAGAGCAAGATGCTGCGCAAGAACACCGAAGGCGTCTACAACATTGTACCCATAACTTTTGGCGATGCCAAAGACCGCGATGTCGAGCTCATGGAGGCTTCAGCCTTCCAAATCAAAGTCGACACCTGCCAGGGTGCTGACAAGCTGCCGATTGAGGGAACTTTCTTCCGCGACGACATCGTCTACTCTGTGACGATAGATGGAGGATGCGGTGGCGAGAAGTACAAGTCAGTCCCTGCCGGTGGCCCAGGGGGTGCTACCGTCCTGCCCACATGGAGCCCTTCTCATGTGGCTGTCATTTACTGCAGCGAAGCTGATGATGCAGAGATGGTGAGCAAGCAGGAGGTCCTTTGGGAGCTCTGCAGGCGCCATTCCATCCCGTGTCTCTTCATTTCAGAACACTCAGCTCTGAAGTGCCCCAACTTTGGACGTTGGCGAAATTATACGAATGAGCACGCTGTTCACCTCTCACTCGAGTCCAGGGAGTCCAAAGCCCGGGAGTCAAGCTGGCCGGAGCAGAGGTTCCCGATTGATTTGTTTTCGTTCCTCAACATCGACAACCGCCAGATGAATCAGAATCTTGCCTATTTGACAGGTCTACAGGAGCCACCCCAGGTGGCAGAAAATAAGGCACCAACTGCCAGTTTCCCACGTATCAGTCTCCTGTACGGTGGCCACAAGAACTCATCAGAGCACGAGTCAAAAGACTGGAGGTTTTATGCTGAAAAGCTTTACTACCGCTATTTTCCCCTCCTCTGCAGCATGGGTGTTGTTCTAGTGGCAATGGTGTTCGCCGGAATCTTCAAATTCATCACCCCTACGACGATCAGCGATTCAACGGCATACCGGGCGCTGAGCGACCTCCCAGAAACGACAGTAGGAATGGCAACAGCAACTGCGACGGTCACCGTCAGCCATACCTCGACGAAGACGGTCAAGCTCACGACCTCTGAGACTCCAGTGTTCGGCGGGCTTCTTTCTGATATAGCTCATACTGTGAGCTCGGAGCCTAGCCCAAGGGATAGCGTCTGCACTGTCGAGATGTACAGCGATAACGAGATTCTCCTCAAACTCCCATCCGGTACCAAGACATCGTGGTTGGCCAAAGGGGCAATCGAAGTTGATATCTTTCGCGGAAATAGCCCTATCAAGTCCAAACTGTCCAGTATCGACGAAGGAATCCTCGTTGAAATCAACGAGAGCGATGCGCACGGTGTGGTTAACGTTTCCATTGTTACTTCACGAAAGCCCAAGATCAACGAGACGTTTGCTATCGACTTTGGTACCTCCTTCTTCACTGGAGCCTTGGAGGCAGCGAAGGTCACATTTGAGGAGGTTACTCAGATGTTTGTGGACAAGGCGAATGACGCGGCCAGGCTGGTCAAAGGCAAATACGGCCCATCCTTTGCTTCGACCGGGGAGAATGTTAAGAACGAGGCAGTGTCCTGGTGGGAGGCAGTCAAAAACTTCAGCCAGGCCGCACATGCCTTCTCCTCTGAACGAGTTGTGCACCTGGAAGATCATTTCAAGGACTCTCTACGTGCCGAAGACCTGCGCTCCTACCTCGATAGTGCCCGCCAGAGCCTTAGCAAGAAGCAAACCCGCGTGCTGGAGGACGCAGCCAAGATCCGCCGTGACGCCGACCTTGCTATCCTCAAAGCGCAGATAACATCAAAGCTCTGGTGGCTCAAGACCCAAGGCAAATCGGAGGAGCATGATCAGTACGAACGCCAGGCTCGCCTTTTCCTCAAACAACGCCAGGAGGCACTCCAGGCCAGACAGTCCTCGGGTGCCGAGGTGGGCAAATGCCCTCGTACAGGAGAGAGCCCATGCCGGTGCAAAAACAAGGGACTCGGCCGGTGGAAGGTCTAGTAAACACCTGCACCTCTGGTCTACCTTTGCATCTTCACTACGACTTCCTTTTTCTTACTCTTAATGGTTTTACGAAGACGGGCATGGGAAGGCAGTAGACCAAGAACACTGGCGTTTCGGGTTTGGCTTGTGGTGGATCAGCCAGGTTGTAGTTTTATATTGCCTTGATATCATTCCCCTCATGCAAACGGGCCCCTATTTCCCTAGTCGGTCTTGGTGGACAATTACACACTGGCGATAGGGAAGCAATCCTCGGAAACTTATCGCTTTTGTACGGTTAGCAAACTGGGAGAATCGCCGTCATTTTTGATACCTGTTGGCGACCGGCCAGGGGAGTAAATTGGGCGAGTGAGGCTGAGGAATGCCAGACGGACGGGAACTTGAGATATCTCTCTATGTTTTTCTCTCTTAGCTATGAACACACCAACCAACTACCTTCAGGAATGATCTACAAATGCACCGGTGAAATTATGTAGTCATGTGAGTACCTACCTACTTGGTATCTTGAGGTGTGTGGGGTTTGTGGCTGCTTCGTACCACTCACTGCCTGCTTGCCTGCCTACAGGTAGGTACCTACCTGCCTGCTTCCTTGAACGCCTGGGCGGTTCCTGGCAGCCTGGATAGCGGCAGCATCTGAATGAAGGTGCCTGTGGTCACTGGTCACTGGTGGTAGAGCTGGGTGGAGCCAATCAGCTCCAGCAGATCTTCCAGGCCCCTACATTTGAACGTAGCGCCGATTTTAGGCTGGGACCCACCGCAAGTTCTGATGGGTGAGGGGCATCTAAGCCTTGGGCAGTCAATCATTTCCTTCACCACCACTGACAACTTGCACCTTTCACTTCTGACCAAGAAATCATCAGCGGTAACGAACAGCTTTTGTCGTTTTAGAGTCTCAATTTCTGTCACAAGGTACGCCTACACACCCGCTTGTTTGAAAAAGGCACGAGCTCCAAAAGTGGCCGCCTCCTCCCTAACGTCACTGGGCAACCCCGCTAACGATTCGGGCTTTGCTTTTGTTTATTCAGGCCATCCAAGCTCTCAAGTCCACACCAACAAGAAATCTGTAGCCATGTCGTCGGCCGAGAACCCCGCAAAGCCTGTCGAGGAGACCAAGGCAGAGGTCAGTCATCACACACAAGCTTTCCAGCGAGCTCTGCGCCGGCCGTCCTGCCACCGCCCCGCCCTTCCGGCGCCCTTGCCTCGCAACTCCACGGGCCATCGCGGCAGCCGCGCGCATGTATGGGCAGGGGCTTGTAGGTTTATGGTCAGGCGCTGGGGCCCTGGTCACTTCGGGGAACTCGACCGTATGACCTTGGGGACCGTGATGCTGACTGGACATACTGAAGGAGACGAAGCCCGTCACCTCGTCCTCCGTCTTCTCCATGTTTGGAGGTGGCGCAAAGAAGGAGAAGAAGGACAACGAGGAGGACCGCGGCGACAACTCTGGCAGCAACAAGGCCCAGCGCGACGCCGCCGCCGCCGCCAAGGATGGCGAGGAGGTGAGTGATAACGTCCCCCGCCGCCTTGCAGCCATTTGCACTCATCCAAGACATGCACTGACCGGCACCCCTTTCTCCTTCCAGGGCGAGGAGGCCCCTGAGTCCGAGGATGTCCACTTCGAGCCCGTTATCCGTCTGACCGAAAAGGTCGAGACGAAGACGAACGAGGAGGCCGAGGAGCAGCTCTTCAAGATGCGCGCGAAGCTGTTCGTCTTCAAGAAGGACTCCCAGGAATGGAAGGAGCGCGGCACTGGTGACGTCCGCCTGCTCAAGCACAAGGAGAACGGCAAGACCCGCCTGGTTATGCGACGTGACAAGACCCTCAAGGTCTGCGCCAACCACTACAGTACGTACAAACACCTGCCGAGGATATACCATGTCCTGTACTATTGGATCGGAGACACTGACCGTTCATTTTGCCCTTTCCAGTCGTCCCCGAGATGAAGCTGTCCCCCAACGTTGGATCTGACCGAAGCTGGGTGTGGAACGCCGCTGCCGACGTCAGCGAGGGCGAGGCCGAGGCTGTCACCCTCGCTATCCGCTTTGCCAACTCTGAGAGTGTGTTGCCCTGCCCCCAAGGTAAAGCTCATGACGGATAACTGATATCTCTCCCAGACGCCAACGCCTTCAAGGATGCCTTTATCAAAGCCCAAAAGGACAACGAGGCGCTCTTCGACGCTGACGCCCCCGCCGAGGCCGTCCAGACCAAGGATGACGAGCCCAAGGAGACCTAGGTGGTTGAGGATGCCTAAATCATCACGGTCAGCTATCACTGCACCGGAGCAGACTCCCTGCGAGACGCCGCGAGACGAGGAAGCACCCCAAAGCGCTTCCCCGTAATCAGCATACGCACGCAACACGAACAAACCCTTCGTCATCAACCCCACACAGCACCATCATATCCCAGCACACCAGCACCAGAATTCCCAAAACCCCACCCCAGACGGCCGTTTTCACGCGGACGGAAGAAGCCCTGCTTGATCTGCGGATGAAACCCTGTGTATCAACGCCGGTTCTCGGAGACCGTCGAGTGGCTGTCTCCGTGTCTTCTTGGACAAATCCCCCGGTTCTCTCACCAAATGAGGTGCCCGGGGGCTCCTGTCAGGTGATAAAGGCCAAAAAGTAGGAATTTGCGGCAGCAATGAAGAAAGAGAGAAGCAGCAGGAAGGACAATAACGAATACGATGACGATTTTCACCCAACATACACCACACCTACCTAGCCGCCCGTTGAACCCGTATTAGACTGCTTGCACGCCCCACCTCATTCAGCGAGAGGGCGGTAGAAGCTTCCGAGGGTCGAAAGTAGATAGATGAAATCATATCTTGATCCTTTTGTCTCATACCCGATGTCGTATAGTTTGGATTTGCCGCCACTAATGGAGTATGGAAATATATGTAATTCGTGTGTATCATAAAAGGACTGTACATTCAGAGTACTGGCATGCTTGAAGGTAGTTCATGGGGCACATTGCCTGGGTCTTCATCACAAAGATTAATCTGGGTCTGCAGCTCCTCAAGTCATGGAGAAGATTCCACATGTAGTTGAGTTCCAGTAGAGAGAATGTGCCAATTCCGTTGGTCAGAGGCTTATGTGCATATTTCTTTTGTTTCAGTCTTTCTGTCTTTCATACCAAGGTAGACAATGGCTCTGTCCTAGGGATGATTTAGAGCACACTATTCTCAAACCATTTGAAGCTATTCAGGCATGAGGAGCCATTTGACGCCACACATGCACAGCCACTTTCCACAAGCCCCAGGACTACACTACCACTACCCCTACCCCTACTAGGTACCTAGGTACCTAGGTATGTAGTAACATCACCAGCACTCATGGTATGCGCTAGGCGGCTCGATAAGTACGATAAGCTATTGCCGTCTGCTTGCATTGCTACAAGGGAGCCGTCAGCCACTTCTGTCTTTGCCGTGACAACATAGGATTCATATTGATTCACAGCTTTCTCAACGTCATAACTCTGTGCCTTGAATGTTTCAACATCGCTACAAGTTACCTAGGTACAGTACAAAGGGCACCAGAACTTCATTCCGACAGCCGCCCTCCGAACTTCACAAACGCTGGTCAGAAAGAAGCAAGCAGGACGGATACGGCCCGGGCACTCTCTTTGGAACTGCGCCATCTACACGAGATCACGGTCTACCTGTGGCTACAACCCACGGCTCACTTCAACCCCCACGGGCGCATCTCCGGGCTCTACAGCGCAGACGCCCACGGAGAATCACCCGGGCTACCGCAGCGAGAGGGCCGTTGGTTTTAAGCCGATAGGGACTCGCGGTGAACTGAGACGAGGAAGAGGGAGCGTCGTTGGATGTCCCGGACCTAGGCCATACCAGCGACTCGACCTAGAAAAACAGCGACCGCTGCGACGAAGACAGCGGTCTCGTGGCTGTCGTATATCCCAGACCTGACGACCCTTCTCCCGGCCGAACACATCGAGTTGCTGTGGCACGGGGCAATCAATACCCAGGGCGGCTGGCAGAGCGCTGCAAGGCAGCAGTGGGAGATACTTGGATATTTGCTGGAAACCGGTTGGAACTAGCTGTGGAATTATCGTAAAGATGATCGTGGAGGTACGTTGGTCCCATATTGCGAGAGACGACTTTGGAATTTGCTGCAGACCGTTGGGGTTGGGTGCATTGTTCTGCCCCTCTAGAGGCTTCTGTTCGTCCTGCTGCCCTTGTCCCCTTCAGCTTCAGCGTGGCGCCCACTTGACATTTTCTTTGGGGCAAGCTTTCAAGCTACAGTCCAGACCGTTGGTTTGCGAGTGCTTTTGTCAAGCTGCCTTCAGCAACCGCTGTCGTTGAGATAGCAGGCTGCCCCCAAAAAAAAAAACACCACCACCATTTCCCACTTAGGCACCCTTTGACAGCAGCCCTCTCGTCCCCGTTCCTGCCCTGCCCTGCCCTTCCTTGTATTCCCCTTTCATCCAGTCACCTACTCTTGTGATCCTACTGCAACAGCACGTTTCATCAAACCATCACTTGCGATGCCAGCAGTTACGATGCCGCTTCGACAGGTTCGCCGGACGAGGCGCAGAACTGAGAAAGCTGAGAAAGCCGAGAAAGCTGACAAGCCTGGTCCTGGTGACGAACAGCGCAAGATCAAGCTCGTTACTGAGCAGAATGTCATGTACGTATGAAACATTTTGGTGTGGGCTTTTGGCAAGCACACCACTCGCTCCCCGCTGCTTCGCCGCAACGCCCTGATCAGACCTTGAGCTGACGCAATGGTGTAGCGACAAGCCTGCCATGCAGGAGGGCTTTCCTATGCGAAAGTGGAGTGTCGAGATCTACCTCCTCGATCCACAGGGAAAGCAGCACAAGGCGGACTGTTTCCAGAAGGTCGTCTACAACCTGCATCCTTCCTTCGAGAACCCTGTCCAGAGTAAGTCTTGTCCACGACGGACGCCACCCAGCCAACAGGCCCGACTGACAACTGTGCAGCCTTCACCGATGCGCCATTCAAGTGTGAGAACGAGGGGTGGGGTGAGTTCGAGATGGTTATTGACCTGTACTACACCGACAAGAGCGGCAAGATCTCTGTCCCGCACGATCTCAACTTCCAGAAGAACCACTACGAGGACGTCAGAGATGTGACCATCAAGAACCCCAGCCAGGCGCTCCAGAATCTCCTGCGCGAGACTGGCCCTCTCCCTTCGGACGATGACCGCAAACGTAAGGCGGACGGCGTGTCCAAGAAGGCGAAGAAGGCGTTTGACGTGGAGAAGATGGCCGACGCCTTGGTTCGACTTGAGGAGGACGACCTGCTTCATGTCATTCAGATGATCCATGACCACAAGACGGACGAGACATACATTCAGAACAATGTCGACGGTACGTGCCGGCCTTGCCCCCTGTCGCGGGCAAACGAAAGCTAACTACGTCACATGGTAGCGGGCGAGTTCTCTGTGGACCTGTTCACCATCCCTGATAACCTCGGAAAGATGATCTGGGATTATCTGGTAAGCATTCATGGCTAGTCATGACAGAGTCCACGTTTTAATTCCCGATTACAGGTCAAACAGAAGGTCATCGAGCCGTAGGGCCTCGATGAGCTGAACAGAAGCCCCATGGCAAGACTTCCCGATGCGCCCACAATGGCAAATCGCATTCACAGCTGGCAGTCCAATGTCAAAAGTAGGCGGAACAACATGGCATAACGCACAACAATATGGTCCCGAATCGAGAGCCAGGCAGGCTTCAGGCTTCAGGCTTCCAGATGGTTCAAGTCCTAAAATCAAGGATTTTCATACTTGTTTGCGCCGTTGCGAACGCACGTTGTCCCCCTGCGAGGGCTTGACCAAAATCCAAAAATTTCGTTCTTTGTTTGTTGATACGGAGGCCTTGCTTTGGGATTGGCGCCACCGTGACGCGCGAGGCTCATGTGCGATATTTGCGGGAGCGGCGGCAAGGTGGTCAGCTGCCGTTTATTTTTTTTATTTTTTTTTACCTGCGGCGCCATCCAGGTACCACGCATTGGCTGTGTACGATAACGCGACGAACAGGAGTGGAAGAGGGGGACGTCATCAGTGTGGCTCGATACCCAGAAGGCATTAAAGGCAGGCAAGGCAGGGTCGAGTAATGATGGGATGGCGGAATTCAAAAATCCAAAAGAGCTGAGACGGTGGAATGCATATACCTGCACCCAGGGCCAGCTAGGCGTTATGGAATGAAAAACAGTTGCTCTCATCTCGGACTAAATTGAAGCATCGGTCTGCATGTGGTGCATTGTTGCTGATATCTAAGCTTGCGGCCTTCCGAGACAAGCAGCAAGAGGCAGTGAGTGATATGACCTCTTGACAACAGATCAACAAACACTCGCTCTTACTGGGGCCGGCATCCCGAAGAAGTATACCGAGGAAGCGGACTGCTGTCAGCTTTTGTCTCAGCTCAGGCAAGACTCTGATGGGGGGAAATAGGTGCATCCCGGAAGGGCTGGCAAATCGTAGAAGGATTGGGTGGCAGACGGTGTCAGACGTAGCCTACGGGGGTCGATTGTGTCAAATGTCCAAAAACCCAATTCTGACTGCATTCACC
>MAVT02001589.1:0-10986 GCA_001702395.2 Diaporthe helianthi
AGTAGGTATAGGTGTGGTGGCCTTATCGATAAGGGCCCTTGCAGGGATCCACTGCCATGGCCCCTCCACCACCCCGTACGCTGCCCTTAACTATATAACTTAAGCTTATTTAAGTATAAAAGCTAAAGCTTTAAGATTTTAAGAGGTTAAAAGCTTTTAAAAAGAGGCTATAGCTAGATAAGGCTAAAGAATACCCTAGTTATAGAGATAGTAAATAGTTAAAGTAGCTTAGTTAAAAAGAATTATAATTATAAGTCTTTTAACCTTATACTTAAAAGGAATAATATATCTTTATATTATTATATTACTAGTATATATTATTATAACTTAATATACTATTTAAACCTATAAGTACTTATAAGTTTAAACCTAAACCGCGTATATAAAAAGATATATATAAATAGTACTTAAGCTAACTAAGTTACTTAAGCTTAGTTTTTAAGTAATAAATTCCTTAAGGTAATAAATTAACGAATATATAGTACCTATAAGTCTCTAGTTTTATTACTTACTACTAAAGTAATAAGTACGTTAACCTTTTTATACTTAAAGCTTTATAATATACTAAAGCTTACGCGAAGCCGGTATATAAGATTTATTTTTTAAAGTATTTATTATATAATTAGGTACTTTATTTAAAAGACTTTAAAGTCTTTAAAAGAAAATAATTTGTAAAACTAAGCTTTTAAATAAAAGTATTAGTAATGTAAGACTTCTTAATAACTAGGGCTAACCTAGTCTACTAACGTATTAGATTACTTAGAGAAATGCGTTAACGGAATAGGGATACCCGTTATTATTAGGATAATCCGCATGGTCTGCTTCTCTATCCCTACTCGTCCTTATTATTCGGGATGTGGATCGTTAGATAGCACTGTTCCGTGCTCAGTCTTGATTTCCCGAGGTCTCCTTCGTGTTCGCGTGGCCGGAGACAACTAAAATCATTCGTCGAATATTCTAGCCAGGTTGCTTCTTTTATTGGTAGAGACGATGTGGGTTCTGTTCTGTCTGCTTGCAATGCCTAGGCAATGAAGCCCATCGGTGGTTTTCTGCTTTGCCGCCCATTTCCATCTCACTTGTCTCTGCCGCACAGAGAACCTTGAGATCGAAGCTGACTATGAATTATTCCTGATGCTTATCTAAGGTAGGTATGGCTTAAGGAGTTAGGACTAGCTTTCCTCTTAAGGTAGCGCTTAAGACGTGGTCCTCGCACTATAGATCTAATGCGGCGACTTCCCGTGCTACCGCAGTACGTTAGTCCCCTCTACTTACAGCGTAAGTAGTAATAAAAATCGGCTATAGATAGAATTCTAGCTATATTTAAACGTTTTTTTAAAGTATCTAATAATACTAAAACTAAAGTCTATTAATAAATATAGCTAACTAATATAACTATATTTCTACTAATACTATATATTTTCTAAATATATATTTATTTCTAGTAATAAAAGAAACTATTTTAAGTATTTTAAAGCTATTTTTAAAATTATATTTACTATATATATATAGTGTTTTAAGTAGTTTTATAATCTATATACTATAACTTCTCTTACTAAACTAATACTTTTTATAGCTTATTATATAATTAATAATATATAAAGAAATAGTTACTAAAGTAATTTCTAATATTAAATTTAACTAGACGTTATTATAAGTATAGTATTTTAAATATTATATATTAAGGGCTATTTAGCTATATTTATTAATAGATTTTAGTTTTCGTAGTGTTCTATACTTGAAAAAAATACTTAGATGTAGCTGGAATTCTATCTATAGCCGATTTTTGTCACCCCCTATGCCGCTAGGCGTAGAGGATATCCGAAGGTCAGGACCCTAGGTAGGTTTTTCTCTGCATTCCGGGCAACCTAAGGGATTAGTTAGTGAGGAACTGGAGCAAAAGCAGGGAAAAGACTATAGGGGGGAGGTAAAGGAGACAGGTTCTCTACAGAAAAGGTGACTTGGTTGAATTGGACAAGGTAATGGCCGCTAAGTGTGTGTGTTGGGTACATCAATGATACCTACCTACCTACCTACCTACCTAGGTAGGTAGGTATACGAGCGATTTCATGTTATGTGGCACACCTGGGCCTCGTCGTACAACGCGGGCGGGCGGGCTCCTACAAGGCTGTAAACATCGCCAGTCTCAGGCATGACTTGTAGCAGACTGGTGTGCACTGCTCCTCCGTTGATCAAAGCCCGATGATCAAATGGTCAGTTTATACATTTGTAACTATTGATATCACGTGCCAGAAGGTCGGGCGCTGCTAGCTCTTCACCTTAACATCTACTGAATAGCCAGTAAGTTGTACCTGTCGTCGCCCAGTGCATCCTCCAATCTTTTCATGACTGCCAAAACCTTTTCCTCCTCCAGCCTGCGACCGACTACTTGCACGCCAACGGGAAGCCCCTGCATGGCCTCTGCGTCGTATAATTTATATGCACCTTGTGCGACGGCGTTCAATTTCTTGGTATTGAAGCCGGCTGGCAGACAATCCAAGGCCTGGTCGACATGAGTGATAGGAACGATACCAGCGGTGTAATCAAGCTGCGTTCACACATGGTCAGTAGCTGATCAACCGCAGCCAAGAGCGAGTCATCCATCAAACGGCGTTGGAGCGGGCGTCTCTCGTAAGATCCCGGGACTCACAATATTCCATAGGAAGGTGTAGCCACAACTGCTGACAGCATCCTTCATTCCGCCATGGGGGACAGCAGGTGTAGCATTTGGTGGGCATAGGATGAAGTCGATTTCAGTCTGGTTCCACCACTCGAACCATTCAGCTCTGTAAGACTCCCTCTCGGCGACCAGCTTCCAATTCTGCTCGGCCGATCTGGCGTGCCAGTCCCTCAACAGCCCAGCCCAGATGTGGTCGCCACGGACATACTTGACCCACAGGTGGTAGACCCATTTGAAGGGTCGCGGCAGACTCATGTACCAGCTCATCTGGTTTGCGCCCGGGTCTTCCCACTCACCACTCCTCATGAAAGACTTGAAAGTCCTGCATCCATCTGCATTCAAGAGCGCCGACCCCAGCTTCAGGGCCCGATACATGTCCGGAGCGTTGATCTCCACAATCTCGTGCCCTTCCCTTGCAAGAGCCTGTTCTGCGATTTTCAGCGCCCTAGAACACGCGGGACTGGGGTCAACAACGCCATCCGTCCGAAGTATGCCGACTCTCAGGCTACTCTTCCCCAGGAACTGCTTCTCGATGTGAGAGCGCCATTCCAACGGATGTACCGAGCAGTCGTAAGTCCATGGCTTCATCCCAATGATGGTGCGGGTGAAGTAGGTCAAGTCATCTAGAGTCCTCGCCATGGGGCTGAAGACACTTGGCACGCCTTCTTGGCCAGGCATGCTTGTGAAGACGCCCTGCTTGGGCCACCTCCCCGTGGAACAGCGCAATGAATAACACCCTGCGAAGTGTGCAGGCGCCCGCACGCCTAGTGAGTGTTAGTGCACATGTGACCTGGCCGGGCAGGGATTTCACAGTGACGCGTTCTGGAACATTGCAAGCCACGGGAAAGAATGGGATCCACAAAGAGGAAAGGATTGCACTGACTTCCTGCCACATCCGACCCGATGCCTATCCTGCCGCCAAGGGCCAGCAGCGCCGACTCGCCGCCGGTGGACCCGCCGGGCGAGTACTTGGGGTTGTGAGGATTCGTGGTCCGGCCCCAGACATCGTTGGTCGATTCAAAGCTCAACAAGGAGATGGGGACGTTGGTTTTGACATAGGGCACCGCGCCTGCATCCTTCAGAAGCCTTACAAGGGCGCCGTCTTTCGGTTTCGCGTTCCCCACAAACGACGAGTACCCGACGGTAGCATCGTAACCGCCGACGACAATCGTGTCCTTGAGAGAGACGGGGATGCCTGCAAGGGGTCCCTTCAGGTTGACCGATGAGCCATCCTGGAGCCAGCTCTCGGCATCAGGGAGCAGGATCTCAGTGAGGCAATTGGTCTTCTCATGAGCCTTCAGAGCCACCTTCCCGTATGTCCGCAGGATGTCCAGGGGCTGGATGATACCACTGCGGACTCCTGCGACGAGGCCTTCTATGGGTCTGTTGACCGTCTCAACATCTAAATCGGTCAAAGGCTCATGATAAATTGATAGGGAGGCAATCCTGTCGGCGCGTTGTTGTTGCTTGAACTGGCTGCAGCGTCGGGTCAACGGGAGGCGTTGGGGGAGGGGGGGAAAGGTTCCAAGCTGTTTGGAGACTGGGGGAGAAAGGAAGAGGGGGGAGCGGGCGGAACTTACCACTCCCTTCGGTGCCTCACGTAGTCCAAGAAGAAGACCATTCTTGTTCTCAATGTTGTGCATCCACTACCAGACAGCTAGCTCTTCTACGCCCTGGGCATGAGATGGCAGCACTTCTTTAAAGAATAGCAAGCAGCAGGGTGACTTTTGGGGCTGGTCCTCGCTTGTTGTCGTCCGAAGGGCGCGGGTGGTGGACCGGCCAGCAGCGGCATTACGGGGTGGGGTGTAGCTGATAACATCCCCTCACCCCGGCCCGAACCGGCAGGTCTGGCAGGGGTACGCTGACACGCTGACACGCTGGCAGGCTGGGACCTTTTACGGTGAGCAGGGCGTATGCTTCTTCCTACCTACCTAGGCACCTAATAAGTACCTATTAACCAGTATCGATGCCCGGCGTAGTGGCTTGAAGAGAGTAGCAACAGGTTCACAATGCACAACCGCGTCTTGGCGGAAATTTGCCGGAGATGCAAGCACGAAGGTCAATGTTTGCCGTCCTAGATCTTGACCAAGGTTCTGCCGCTCTCTACAGGCCTAGCAGGATCACTCGGCCTGGACAAGTCTGTATGTCCCATCATACAATGTGCCGCGGCGAGTGGAACTGAGGCGGTGCGTGTCCGTCCCACCACCACCGCCACCTCCTCCAGCAGCAGCAGCAGCAGCAGAAGCAGCCGACTACAGCTCAGCGTGCTCAGCATCGTCTGTGTCCTTCATGGTGTCTTTCAACATGGTCTTGGCAGCTTCCGTAGCCTCAGCAAACTTCTCAGCAAGCTTCTCGCCAAAGTTCTTGGCCGTCTCAACAGGGACGTCGGTTGGCGTGCTGGTCTTGAGTATAATCGACTCGGGCTTAGGCACGCCATCGATGCCGAGCAGCTCGGTCTCGAAGACTGTGGTGTTGCAAGTCAGAACGCCGGGGCCGAACAATGGGGCAAAAGGCTACATCTGTTGCCACATACTGAGTGTGCTGCCTGCAGGGATTGGGCCCATTCCACGCTGGCCATAGCCCTTCTCGGGAGGGATTGTGAGGGTCCTGGGGCGACAGGTTAGCCGGTGAAGGGCAAACTGTGGGGCGAGGCGAGCAGTCCGTGGCCCGACCAGTCAGCCTACCTACCTCTTCTCACCAATACACATATCTAAAAGGCCTTCATCCCAGCTGTTTGTCACGTGTCAGCTCCTGCGCGGCGGGCACCCCGCCTTCTCGGACGGCTGCAGGGTGGACGAACCCCTTGATGACCTGTCCGGAGCCAAGCTTGAAGCTGAAGGGCGTCCCTCGGTCATAGCCTGCCAGGAACACTGGTCAGCGTCTTTTTGAGGCCATGCGGCGAAGCGGACGGCCTTGGGGCCTCGGGGCTTGGGGCTTCCGACATACTCGCATCGAATTGTTTTCCATCGGCGGCAAGGGTGCCTCTGTAGTGCATCTGCACCTTGTCGCCGGATTGGGTCTTGCGATCACACTCGACAGGCACTGTAACATCGATCTTGAGGTCGTCGGCGGCGACGGCGCCCAGGGCGGCCGAGGCCAGCAGGATCCAGGTTGAGAGAATCTGCATGTTTGCGCGGGTGGATGAGGACGAGGCAGGGGATGTGTTTGTTTGTTTGTTTGTTGTTGTTGTTGTTTTTTGTTTTTTTTTGTGTGTTTTTTGAGGCTGTTGAGGGACCTGATGTGGTTGTCCTCGCGGGTAATGCTGCTGCTGTGTTGGAGTGGCAGTTCTGCTAGATCGTGGCAGATATTCAGAAAGGGGGAATTGGGTGGCACAGCTCGGGAGACGCGAGGTAGGGCGAATTCGAGGGAGCCCCTGACGCCGTGTCCTTTCTTCCGCCAAACGACATACCTAGGTAGGTAGGTACCTAGATACACACCAAACCCAGGTGCCTTCAAATGTACTGTTCCAGTCAGTGCAATGTGGGCACCCTACCCCAGGACCCTTTTACACACATCGGCAGTACAGTAGTGTAGTGTGAGTCTCACATCCACTGTTACTTTTAAATTAGGACCCTTGTGTCGGGACTCGGGAAGCATCCACAGTTACTTAAATACATAGACTACCTAGGCACATACTTGAGCATGTAGGTACCTAGGTACCTCAGCATGTAACAGGGTTGTTTTCTTCCATAAGGGCTTGAGAACCAATGGTAGGCTGGTTATGCCTGGGGGATGATGCATCTAATAAACACCCACACCAGAAACTGATCCGCAATGAACCAGAGTTGTTTTGGATAAGGCAAACTAGCTATATCACGAGGAGCAAGGAATGGCAAGATGAGGAAACGGGGAAGAATAGGAGCATGGAAGGCAGTGCCCCAGTCCCTGAAAACGATGGGAGCATGTGCGTGAAACCGAGTGAGTAACTGACCGTCAGGGGGGAGGGGTGCAAACAACTAGCATCAACAGGCACGAATTTATCAGCAGGCATGGGAAAGTCAACAGTGGCCAGATATGTTCATCATCAAGTACTCCAGTGCATTCATGCCGACAACCTCGTCACTGACTCACACTCGAGGATGAGGCCAAACATCAATCATTCCCAAGCGGCAGTGTCTGGGCCGTGCCCATTTCCCTCTCAGCCTTGGTCGGGAGCTGAAAGACGGCCGCCCTGTTTTTGAGAGGCCAAGGCAGCAATCAACAGTAAAATGGCACAGCAAAAGTGATAGATGCCTGGAGAGAACAGCCAATTCTGCAAGCACTTGAGGCGCAGTAGCTGAGCAGCTCAGCTGCCCGACGGATTTGTGCCTGGGCCGCAGGGATTTGCCCGTGGCCCCCAGGAACTCAGCATCGCCATCGCCCTCAGCTGCTGTAGAAGTCGCTCCAGGCAGCCCGCATTATTCTTCAGCCTTCTCACCCTTCCAAGGTTCTTCACATGTGCACCACCACATGGTATGGCTCGTCCCTTTCCCACTTGTGTCTCACAGCGTTCATGTTTGCCAATCTCAAATCTTGTCCACACACCCTCATCCCTGTTCCTGTTCCTGTTCCTGCTCTTGCTCCTGCTCCTGCTCCTGCTCCTGCTCAGGGGCTCAGGCACACGGCTGGGATGGCACTGCTTGACTCTGCTTGACTCTGCTGCCACTGCTGCCACTCTCTTCAGCTCCAGTGGTGCGGTGCCTAACCGTCCTGGCATTTCTTCGTTCTGCCTAATCGAGGCCAGTAAAAAGCCTTACCAACCTGCCCTGCTGCTCCTTGGGCGGCCCTGATGGCAAGCTCCCTTCCTATGATCCCTGGCCCCTGACCCCTCTGCCTCACTGCTTCCTCCTTCTCACCAAAGCCATGCCCTCCCCCCTTCGCCCCCCTTCGCCCCCCCCCCAAGCCAGGAAGCCTTTACGCCCATGAGTCTGCAATACCGGGGCGGTGCCCGTCCCAGTGCCAGCGCTTGTCGCCCAGGCTCCTCCCAGCAACCCCTGCTTTTGTACACTTGGGGTGGGCTTACTGACTTGACTCTCTGTATCCTGACGGCTGGAGGCCCATTATAGCTGTCCTCAGCTGGGATCCTTCCCTCTGTGTGTGTCCTCCGGCACATGGGAAACTAGGACAACACCCGGGCAGTTACCCACCTGGGCAGATATAAACCTCATGTGTCCCTCCTTCAAACGTCGGCTCTTCCTTGTGGGGCCCAGTCGTTGTCCAGACCCTCTGCGTCGCGCTCGCCATACCCAGCCAGATACTTGACCCCCAAGGCCCGTCATAGCTGCTGCTGTCACCACCGGCAGACTGAACAAAGCATGTCCCCTGGCTCCAAGTACGCCGTTGACATACACAACCACAAGGAATCGTCTCGGGGCGCTTCGGTCAACTCGAGGGCAAGCCGCTCAACAATGTCTCGCCCTATTTCGATCTGCTCAACCGGCTACGAGACTGACTCTTCCTCGGGGAGCATGTGGTCCGCCCAACAGCCGGCCCAGGCCGCCAACACAAAGACAAAGATCAACAACAAGGGACAGTTTGTGACTGTCATCAATCACCAGCAACAAAACCGCCAGAGCGAGCCAAGTCCGTCGTACAAATCAGCCAAAACCCACGGCAAGAAGGCCCAATAAGTCAATCACACAGCCGAGATCCACCGTGTCCCCTGCCTCAGAGCTGTTGGCCGGTTGGCTTATTACATAGTCTTGCCAGTCATCGGCGGAAGAATCCCCAGTATCTGGCCAGCACGCTTGACACGAGACATGGCAGTGCTTGACTGTGGTTGGGGGATGGGTCGCGGGCGGATGGGAACGCACACACGCAAGACGTTCTCGTATTCTCGTGTCAGGTAATAATAGTTCACAGGACTTTGATCAAACAGCTTTCGGAAGAGCCGACCTAGGAGTGGGAAAATGAAGCAAACGCCAGATAGAATGGAAACTTTAGAATTACGGGACCGGCGCAACAGCTAGAGGTTAGATTGGGAATGCACGACATCTGAAGGACATCTGGACGACATCTGGACGACATCTGGACGACATCTGGACCTGGGCTCTGACGGAGTACGTAGCCCATGTGGATACATACGTACATGTAAAACAATCTTGAATTTTGTCAATTTTGTCATCTTCTCCACGATTCTAGGCTCTGTACTTCCTGAAGTCCGGTGTCTTGGATGGGTAGTCGTCTGCTGTCGACCAGTCGGGACTGAGTGGTGACTAAAGTACCGAGTACAACCATCAGTGCCCTGCATGTGCCACGAGGGCAGATCCATGCATTGCGGCTCCCTGCCTACCTAGGTAGAATCCTTGCTGAGAAGGAACAAGAATATGACGGGGCTGCATATTTGAGGGCGAGGAGTTCTAATTATGGCGTCTTATCCGCAACATTTGAACACTGCCCTGAAGCCCCCGCGAGATGCAGCCGTGGAGCGGCGACACAGGGGCACGGAGATGTGACGTAGCATAAGCCATAAGCCGAGTATATAATCACACGCAAACTAGCAAAACATTCTTCCATGAAACCACGACTACCACAGCAAGTCTGAGGAATGAAGGAGGGCGTGGGATTGGCGGTTGAACGGCAATGCAGGTTGCGGCAAATCGGCGAATGACTCGGCCATGTATGTGCTTGCCGCGAACCTGCATAAATACTTCAAAGTTAGTCCAAGTACTTACTACTCCAGTACAGCAGTCGAGTACGCAAGGTATCCTCCATCCATCTGGCCGCTTCACTTCACTCATACAACATATTCTCTTGGCGCCAGGAATACCGATGACATGCTGTGGTTCAGGATACGCGTATGCATGCATTTACAAGAAAACAGAAAATCATCGAAACAACATTTGACGAGCGAAAAGCGCGGCTGTGCTGGCTGTCGCTTGCTGTCGCTTGCTGCATGTGTCTAGGTGCCGATAAAGGGGGCCTTCCAACTATGGGGCGCATTCGACAGCACAGCATTCAGCACAGCATTCAGCACATCGCAGTGGACAACCTCGGAGTGATTTGTAGCCTTTGACTGGCCGGCCAATACATTGATGGGCATCCTCACCCTCCCCGACCACTCCTTGGCGGCCATTCCTTGGCTCAGGCTGCTCAGAGCACGCGAGGGAGGTCACGCAGGATAAATTGGCACCGTTGCAACGCACAAGAGGGGGGGGGGGAATCACAAAAAAAATTCCAACCGTCTCAGACGACAACCCGGGTATCCTTGCATTTCCGTCAACAAATGGGCCGGGCAAGTTGGGTGCAAAACGAGCCCCTTCAATCTTTGTTGAAGCCATTTTGCTGATGCTTCGATTCCTGGTTCCTCAGGCACCACCCTCCCTCTTTGCATACTCGTCCTCGATGGCTTCTTTGTACTTCTCCTCGGGCGACCGAGGATCCTCATCAGGGTTGAGCACCCCTTTCTTTATCAGTTCTTCCGGGGATGGGCGGTGTGCAATCTTGTCGTTGAGGGAGTCAGCACGCATGTGCTTCTCGAGCTGTAGTGTCCGGGAAACGTGAGCATTAGCTTTGACATCAACACATCAGGATCGACCCTGCTTGTGCAACTGCATTGCACAGCGAGCGCGGGCGACGGACGGGGTCAGGGGCGGACCTCCTTCTGCTTTTCGACAAGTGCCGGGGCAGCAGTTGTGGCCGGCAGGATGTTCTCTAGACATTGAAAACCCATGCGGTCAGCTTCATGACGGCAGCAACGGGCAGACCAAGGCTGGGCTTGATGGATCCTTGCTTACTCTCGACGAGCTCTGCCCGGTCCGGGCGATGGGCAAGCTGCTTCTCGAGTGAGTTGCGGCGGGCGGCATTGGGGTGAGAGATGGGCGTCTCATCGACTGTGGCCTCTTCGACCGCGGGCTTGGTATTCTCATCAGCCATGTCGGCGTCAAATTTTTTGGTTTTGAAGTCGATATCTTGCAGCGGCGAATGTTTATCGAGCAGCTCGAGACGGGAGCGCGAGGCAAAACCAAAAGGAACGGTGTGAGGCGGGTCGGCTTGTTTTGCAGCAATGAGAAGCTCGGCGCTGGGGCTGGCCCCTGAGTGAGCTCCCCCCAACCCCCCCAACCCCCCAACCCCTTCTTCGTGGGTGGAGTGACATCAGGAGCTGCCCCGCTACCCAGGGATCACTCGTTTGGTCAGACATACAGACACAACAAACAGAAAGGCCCACCTAGCAACAGCCGCTGCCGAAGCGAGAGATTTGGAGCTGTGGCCCTGTGGATAAGCTACAAATAAGTACAGCGTTTGCTATATACTCTGCTCCCTGCTATCCTACAACCCGGATAAGGGGTTCATAGTTAGTAAATACTAGCTTAGATAAAATACGACATAGT
>MAVT02001590.1:0-11356 GCA_001702395.2 Diaporthe helianthi
ACTACAACTGACCCTTGTACTTTAACCCCTGTTTATACGCTTATATAATACCCCTAACCCTAAGAAAATTATATCATTGTAAAGTTTAGAGGCAGATCTATCTAATGATATTTATTTTATAAAGCTTCGGTTAGGGTTACGGCGTGCATACAAGGCTTAAATATTTGTAGTTTTGTAGTTTCATTTGTAGTTTTTTTTGTCACAACTCTGGCCTTAGAAGTTTCTTTATAATAGGAATTAAGGAAAAACCTTATATACTACCTAGGTCTAGCCTTTAGCTAACTCCTTATAGCTAAACCCCTAGGTATTTAAAGTATTAAGCGAATACGGGTTACTAGGATCTATCTATTTTTAATACCGGTATATATTTATTTAACTCCTTATTATAGCTATTAATGTCTTTTGTTTTAAACTTATAAGCTAAGCGGTTTTCGAAAGTAGCTACGCTATAATAAATAAACCCTATAGATAAAAGTTTCGCTATACCTTTATTTTTCACACTAAAAATAGGTTAAAGTTATTACATTTAGCTTTTAACATATTAAATTATAAATACTTTTTTAATAAAATTTAAACTTATTTTAATATTTTATATTATACTAGAAGTTACAGTTTTTCGATATAAGAAAGATTTAATTAAATTACTTTATATTATTTATTAAAAGTTATAAAGTATTTACTATTTTTATAACTTTATAATTAAAGATATAAAAACAAAGTTTAAATATTATTCTTAGTATTATAATAGATTAAAACAGTTATATTATAGTTATATTGTACTAATCTTATATTATATTAACTTTAAGGTCGTTAAACAAATTTAAGATTTCTTTCTAGTTTAAGTTTATACGTAAATCGTCTCATTGTTCATCTATATATATCTCGAAGGCGTAGAGTCCCTTAATATAGTGGTAAACGCTTAAGGACTAAGGGTTTAAAAAGCAATGTTACTCCTAACGCTCATAAAGGACTCGCTGATCAAAGACTAGAAAATGGGGTCCACGGGTTAGTGGTCGACATGAAACGTGGCTTGCTGTACAGCAAGTCTACATGTACCTAGGTAATTGGCCATTCCCTCGTTGCGCCCTAAAGCACATCCTAATTCGGCCCAGATGGCTTTTTCCATCATTCAACTGACGCGCGGGGCGGGGGGCTCCAGGGGGGGTGGCCGGCTGTAAAGCGAATACTTAAGTAGGCCACGGGCAGGATCATAGGACCAAAGGGGGTATCTATTCAGCCATGACGAGCAAACATTTCTTTCGAAGCGTCCACGCAACACGAACAACAATATACTCTCATCCTTCTGATGTATGGCGTCCTTAGGACGTCGATACCTGGCAGATGCGGCAATGGGTTCGCGAAATCATTGTCCAAAGCCTTATCCAGGGCTTGGCGAGTTCCTATGTCTGGCAGTGATTGGTAGTACTTAAGCCCTCTGAGAGCTCTATATTATCAGTATCATCCGTGATACCCCTTTGCCAAGCCGTAATACTTCGAGTAGACATGCTAGCCCACTCTCGACCTCCAAGTGTACCTAGGTATCCATTCCACGCCGTCCGAGTCTTGGTGTCAACCTCAGCCAGAATTTGTTGGTGGTTCTCAGCGGTCGAGGCTGCTAAAGTTTGAGTCACTTAAAACGAGGAGTTGGGCCACGTCGGCGTGGTGTAAATGTAAGTACTAGGGCTCAAGTGCTACTTCTTACAGAATTACAAATATTTGGCAGGGCTGACAGTTGCGAGCTGGCAGGAGCCCCAAAACATCCTGGGCACATCTGCTTAACCATCTCGCAGTTCAATTCATGATTTTGGCCATGACTTGCCGCCTCACCCTTTGCATACGCTGCAGCGAATTCTTTAAGCACCTCCACCTGGTCTTTGATCATATTCTCATTGCGCTTATCATCCTCGTTGATGTAGACGATACGTACTATAGATAGTATGAGATGACCGTCAATACCCTAAGCATAAGTATGTCCTCTTAGTTAGTATTTACGCATGGTTTTAACAATTCGTTAGTCTAAAAAAGAAGGAAGTTTTATTTTCTAGCATGTGATGTAGAATGAGCTGAGGGGATTCAAAGATCTATGGATGAAGCCTAAATTAGAAGCCTCAGCGGGGTGAGGGGAGTTTCCTACTATAACCTTGTGGAAGGAGAAGGACGACAGCCCTGGAGGTTGGTAACCGTTGGTGAACGGATTGTGACGATGTGGATTCTGGAGAGTGTGTTGTATTTGAATATGACAGTAATCTTGAAGAGGAAAGCATACATGGGATACCAATGTGGCACGACAACTTGATGTCTTGCATTGTATATGTGTGTCTAAGTGCACTTTAGTACATCACAATCAAAGAAGATTCACTTGTACACAAGAAAAGATGCTTATAAAATATTTTGAAATTCAATCAGAGTCCTAGATATCACACCTGTGCATTTAAGGGTAAAGAAGGATTGAAATTTACCAGTTAGATATTAAGCCTATTAGTTATATGCAGCTTCTGAGCTTGGGTAATAACTAACACAACTAAATGGCATTGTAGTTACCTAGGTAGGTACCTCTGCTTTTATAGATTTGGCCTAGGTGTATTTTCCGTCAACCTCTGGCTGGAATCCCCTGAATGTGTGAAATGGATCTAGATTAGCTCCTTTCCAAGGTTACCAAGTATCTGTGCCGTCACAAGTTCACAACGACTCCCCACAGCAAAGTTAGACCCAACAGCGAAAGCAAACTACAGGTATAACTCCTAGTCAATCACTTAGGCATGAGAATTCGACACGGCTGAAGTCAGAGCCTGTAAAACTTTGTCGCATATTCCGGCAGGGGGTTCTCTCAAAGCTAGAGCTAGAGCTCTGTGTGGCGTTGTTCTATGGTAGAAGAGCATATCAACCAAGTAGACCATGATCTGGCATGTCACAACTGCAACAGTTTTACAGGATGAGACCGTGATTGACTGCACACGTGTAGGATGGACCGAGATCTGCACGTGGCGACATCTGGACCGGCGTGATGCAGATACGGAGAGTCCAGATGTCTCATACCTGCAGTCAGCAGTCAGTAGTGCCACATGCAGTGGCTGTGCGATTCGATCGTCCTGATGTGGCTGCGTGGCTGGGTGCCGGGGGCAATGTTCAGGGCCTACCGGGCCATTCGCTCCGCGGTGGGAATTTTGTGGTTGCCAACAGGGGCCCATCCTAGACAAGTGCAGCGGCTCGGAAGCAGCCACCAGGAACGGTGGGGCGGCATCCAGGACAGGTATTTGAGCACGGACCAGGATCTGGCCCAGGGTGCCACCAAAGAAAGTCTAGGCGTGATGTCATTACTCCGAGCAGGACAAGCTACGCTGGCTACCCGTCGCCTCAGCACCAGTCGTCTCGTCTACCCAGATCTGCCCTTTTTTGGTTGTCATTAATTGCCAGCGGCCCTAGCGCACGGCAGAGAAATGGCTGGCAATCTTGTATGAATGAAATGACATGGCATTTTTTGCCTGTCGGAGAGTCACCGTGTGTGGATTTCAGGTTCTCGAGTTACTCTGCTGTGTGTAGTCTATGTGGGTGTTGTGTGTGTGTGTGTGTGTACTCCGTACAGCCACCACCTCAGAGACATCATAATCTCCTTTCTTTTGATTGCTGCGACCTATCCCTTATTTTCCATTCTTTCTCGACCTACGAGACCCACCTTCAAACAACTACACTACACCCTCTACCTGTAATATCCTGGCCAGCACACGTCGCATCTTCCTCCAGTTCGCGGCACCGCCCCGAGCACGCCAGACCCGACAGGCAGGATGATGCCCAAGCTGAGCCCACCGGCTGTTGCCCCCGAGGACCAGGGCCTGAAGCTCGAGACCACCAATGCGAATGCCGGACAGCCGTCTTCGCTACTGCGAGACGACAAAGGGCAGCTCGCGTTCCCTGGCTATGTTCCTCAACAGCCCCAATCGCCCATCAGCCCGCACCCTCCCCCGGCCGAGACAGAGCCGCCGGCACCAGGTGGCATCCAAAAGGCAGCATCAGAGCCTCTGGGTTCAGACATCGGCGGTTTAGAGGCAGCCGCGAGGCCCCAGCCGGGCCAGAGGTCTGCGACTGCTGCTCCGCCAAAGACGGCACGAAGAAATTCCGCCCTGCCCCCCTCCTTCAAGCGAGCTGGCACCAACGTCTCCCAGCTACAACAAGCCCTCTGGAACACGAGCTCGAACTTGCAAGATGACTCCTCGAGCAGCGACTCCTCGACTGACGACGAGGACTTGGGTGCCGGCGTAGCGCGAACAGACCAAGCGACTACCGCCGGCAAGAAGCAAAAGCCACAGCACCCTCCATCCGAAAAGACAGACCATTTTCGGCGCTTCAAGGTCGGGAACGAGAACTACAAGACCAAGGGTAGGGTCTCCAAGCGTGACGGGCGACTGGCCATCTCCATCAAAGACACAAGCGACAGGGGTTATCTCGCGAAAGCCCTCGGCGCCACCGTTGGGAAGGTGGTACCCATCAAGGAAGGCGAGGAAGCCGAGCAAGACGAACAACGACCCACTGCCGCCAGAAGATCCACCGAAACTATACTCGGCCCCGAGAGTTTTCAATGCCCCAAACTTAACATCGTCATCATGGTGATCGGGAGCCGTGGGGACGCGCAGCCATTCCTAAAGATTGGCAAGGTCCTGAAGGAGCAATACGGCCACAGGGTCAGAATCGCCACGCACCCGGCTTTTCGTGACTTCGTGGAGAAAGACACGGGGCTCGAGTTCTTTTCCGTCGGAGGAGACCCGGCGGAGCTGATGGCTTTCATGGTCAAGAACCCAGGCATGATTCCTACACTGGAGACCGTGAGAGCAGGCGATATCGGCCGGAGGCGACAGGCAATGGCGGAAATGTTCGAGGGCTTCTGGAGGGCCTGTATCAATGCCACAGACGAGGAAAAGAACGTCAAGAACGCTCGCATGATGAGCCACACAAGTCCTTTTGTTGCCGACCTCATCATCGCCAACCCGCCGAGCTTCGCACACGTCCACTGCGCAGAAGCACTGGGCATTCCCTTACTCATGGCATTCACATTCCCATACACGCCGACAAAATCATTCCCACATCCCCTGGCCACCATCAAGAAGACCAACGTCGACCCTGGCTACTCAAATTTCATGTCATACCCGCTTGTGGAGATGATGGTGTGGCAGGGACTGGGCGATCTCATCAACGATTTCCGTGTCAAAACGTTGTGCCTCGACCCAGTCTCGACACTTTGGGCCCCGGGTGCTCTGTACCGGATGAACGTGCCCATTGCTTACCTGTGGAGCCCTTGCCTCGTCCCGAAACCCGCGGACTGGGCAGACAGTATCGACATCTCGGGCTTTGTATTTCTGGACCTCGCTTCTTCCTTCACACCTCCAGATCCTCTCGACCAATTCCTTAAATCTGGCGATCCGCCTGTATACATTGGTTTCGGGTCAATTGTCGTCGACGACGCCGACAAGTTTACAGAGATGGTCTTCGAAGCAGTACGGCTCGCAGGTGTGCGGGCTCTCGTCTCTAAGGGGTGGGGTGGCCTGGGCGGCGAGAATGTGCCAGACAACATCTTCATGCTCGAGAATACGCCCCACGACTGGCTCTTCCCCAAGGTCAAGGCCTGCGTGATCCACGGCGGGGCAGGCACAACCGCCATGGCCCTAAAATGTGGCAAGCCAACCATGGTTGTGCCGTTCTTTGGCGACCAGCATTTCTGGGGGCCGATGATTGGAAGGGCCAAGGCGGGGCCTGAGCCTGTACCCTACAAGAACCTGTCGGCTGAGAAGCTGGCAGAGGGCATCAAGTACTGTCTCACTGATGAGGCACAAGAGAAGGCCCAGGGAATGGCGCGCGATATTGCTCGAGAAGGTGACGGCGCAGAGAACGCGTGTTCGTTCTTCCACAGGAACTTACAGCTCTCTGGGAAACACAGCATGCGATGCTCGATCCTGGACGACAAGGTCGCTGTGTGGTGGATGAAGAATACTAGCCTCAGGCTTAGTGCTTTGGCTGCCGAGATACTCGTGGCCAAGGGGTACATCACTTGGCGGAAGCTGAAGCTCTTGAGGCACAGCGAGTATAACGACTTTGAAGGCCCTGGTGAGCCCGTCACTGGCATGATCGGGTCCATTGCTGGGACTTTCGGGAATGCGGTTGGTGGCGTGGCAAGCGTGCCCGGTCGACTTGCAAAGACCTCGACCAAGCGGCGAGAGCGGAAGGAGAGACATCGGAGAAGGGCTGAAGAGAAAGATAAAGCACGCCAAGAAACTCGAGAAAACGGGGCTCCTACAACAACCGGCCACGCAGGGGCAAAGGAAGGTGTGAATGAGTCCACTTCAGACAACAGGATCAACGAGGCCAACGAGACCAAGGGTGCACAGGCCAACACAGCATGCAGTAGAAAAGACGGAGACGCTGGCTATGACAACGACGGAGCATCCATCCACACGGCCACGACCGAAGGCACAGCAGAAGGAGAAGGATACGTAGATCAGGTCGCCGAAGGCGTGGGCAAGACCGCCCAAGCAATAGCCACTGCCCCCATCGACCTCTCCGTCGCCCTCGCGCAGGGCTTCCACAACGCACCCCGTCTCTACGGCGACGACACCGTGCGGCGACCTACCCGCGTCACAGGTATCCGGTCCGGCCTCCGCGCCGCGCGGTCCGAGTTCTTGTTCGGCATATACGACGCGTGGACAGGTGTAGTCCGGCTCCCCTACCGCGGCGCCCGGGACGGCGGCGGCGTGGAAGGGTTCGCCAAGGGTGTGGGGATGGGCGTTACGGGCTTCGGCCTCAAGAACATCGCCGCCATCGTCGGGCCGTTTGGGTACACGCTCAAGGGCATCAAGAAACAAGTCGAGCGGCGGCGGCAGCCTACTAAGCACATCCGCCGCGCGAGGATCCTGCAGGGGCAGAAGGAGGCGGCCGCCCTCGACGAGCTGGAGCGCGACGCCCGCCACAAGGAGGTCGTCGCCGGTTGGGAGGTGTTCCAGGCGCTGTGGGCTACCGTCGAGGGCAAGGAGAAGGCCAAGGGCGGCCTGAAGGCGCAGTTCAGCGAGACGCGCACCAGGGGGCTGGGCGTGCCTGAGGCGCTGGAGAGTGTGGCCATGGCGGAGCGGACGCTTGAGGAGGTCCGCCGCGGCGGCAAGGTTACGACTGGGATGAAGGAGTTTCGCCGGTCTGAGGACCTCGCGAGGAGGTCTGGGGATGTCTCGGGGCGACAGTCGATCGACAGGAGGGGCTCGCCACATGGTGGTGGTGGTGGTGGTGGGAGGAAGTCGGCGGATCATGGAGCATCGCTGGACCCTGCTTCTGCTGCTGGTGGGCCTAGGAATTCGGCGGATAATACGAGTGCGGAGAGACAGAAGAGGGGGGCGGGCTCTTCTGAACGTATTGAAGAGGAGGGCGACGAGCTGGAGCCCTCCAAGCCTGTGGAGAACGGGAAGGTTTCGTCTTGATTCGAACTCGCATTGATGGATGGCATGGCGTGGAGTTTTGCGACCTTGGGTCTTTCTAGGGATTGGAGTATATGATACCCCCTTGTTTCTTTATCTCTCTTTCCCTACTTTTTAAAAGCTTTGTCATCACGCCGGACAGCTGAAGCGTCTCTAGATAATATAAACTTGTAGTAAATAGAGAGGTAATGGATACGAGACAAGCATAAGAAGTGCAGGGGTTTAGCCTACTCTATTACAAGAAAAGTTTCCATACTTTGATAAGAATAATGTAGCTATTATTTAGTGTGACCCACTGTGTAATAATGGGCAAAACATGATCAATAAGAGCCTAACTACTATACTTTGTTTTAGTAGGTATAGAAGATAGCTGTAGAAACTACTAATCTAGTACTAATAACCCTTTCCTTATAAATATAATTACGCCTTTTAAAAAATGAATATATACCTTCTTAGTATAGTTTTATTCTTAAATAAGGCTATTATACTACAATATATGAAATAAAATTAAAATACATTTTTTTCTTATTAATTTCTTTTATTATTAAACTTTTTCTAATTAACTTTTTTTCTACTCTACTTTCCTACCTTACTTCTTTCATTCGCTACTTTATTATTAATTAAAGATAACTACTAGAATAAATTATTTAAAGATAATATTAAAATATTAAATAATTATATATTATTTTAAAAAGTAAAACCTAAAATTATAAAAGATAATAGTAATAAGAAAAAAGTATTTCTTATTAGCTTAGCGCATATTATACTTAGTATAGTAAAGTAAAATCTATTGTATTAAATTTTTGAAAAGAATTCTTGGAAGTTATTCTACTAATATTCTGTGACTGGCCACGTGCCGGGGATTTCGATGCGATGTCCTCCTGGCTCAGGGAAGCTGTCTCACGTTCTGGGTTGTAAATTTTCGTTGCCTACACTCGTTCAATACCCATGCCTTCGAAAGGCTGCGAGGGCATTGTATGCTTCTCTGGAGACGCCATGATCTAACTACTCCTAGTACAGACCTTACAAGACGGATGAACTACCACAGCCTTTTCGAGACAATGGGAAGGAGTGCGAGAGAAGGCGACGAAGGGAGAGACTTCAGAACCAGGACGAGAATCGATGCGGTGAATAGTCGACGGACAACTCCGAGCCTGTCCTCGATTCACTTGCTTGCACAGAGGTGACAGCCGATGGGAGAGCAGATCCGCACGGAATTCCGAGCCCTTGGTTTCAGATCACTTAAACGTTGGTTACCCTAGGATAAATAGCTTCTCGGCGGTCGGAGATAAGTTTTCTCCCCCCCGATTATAATGTCTCGGGGACTGCCAGCGTATTGATAGCTACGTAGGGTAGAAGTAGCTAGAGGCAAGGGATTCGGGCTGACAGAGAGGGCCGTGAATACAACATGTCCCATGTTTGGCTCACCATCGAGTACAAATAACATGAATCCCACAAATGTGCACGCCTTGTTCGGTGATACGCTTACATGCGTTACTTAGGTATGCACATCTGTAATGTGATGCTGACGCTGAATAATTCCTGGTCGCTAAGGAACATGGACAGGGTTTGTGGTTTTCGACTATGAACATTGAAGCTTTGGGTAATAACGAGCAAGAATGAGTCGTAATGACCAGTCGGCAGGGCAGCTTTAGCACCGGCCAACCTCCGCCAACATTGAAATTGCTTTATTGTACCTTTTCCTACGCTTCTCAATGCAGATTGAGCTGCCGAACGTGTGTGGTGAAATGTACCTAGGTAGGTACGAATCCTCCCAAAGATGATCTCGGCCGAGCCTCCGAAATGCACAGTCAATTACTTTCCAAGGTTGGCTTATGACTGCACAGTTCAGTGACTCAGAGAAGGAGGATGCCATGATAGTGAACTTTAGAAGACGCTGAAGTGCCAGATAGGTTGAAATGTCCAATACTGGCGTCCACTGTGTGTATTACGCATCCTAGGACTTCGCAACAGCTGCTTCATCAATTCCAGAGACTTCACTGAACCTGCTCATTTATTACTATATACTACTTTTGTCTCTTCTAACCAACCAACAGCCTCCGAAAAGAGAAAGCCCAGGTGTCCAACTTGTCGCATCTTGCAACGTTCCACAGAATGCCCCGACACACCTTTACGCACAACAATGAGTTCGCGGAGGAGACTATCTCGAAGATGATCTCCACAGACGAGGTCATGAATGACTGCATTCTCCATAAGGATTCCTATGTAAAGTCTGCCCTTGACGTCAACCAGGCTGATGGTCTCGACGGCATCGATGTCGCGCCCAACCAAGGAAAGCTTTTCTACCTACTTGCAAAGCTCGTCAACGCCAAGAACATTCTTGAAGTGGGCACGCTCGGGGGTTATTCTGCAGTCTGGCTCGCCAAAGCCCTCCCCTCGAATGGAAAGCTTAACACTCTGGAGCTCGACCAGAGGCAATCCGAGGTTGCTCGGGCTAACATCGAGAGGGCGGGCTTTGAGGACAAGGTAGAAGTGAGGATCGGCCCGGCCCTGCTATAAATACGCTGAAGGAGATGGAAGTTGAAGGGTGGGGACTCGGCAAGCAGGAGGGGGTGTTTGATATGGTGCTCATCGAGGCCGATAAGCCCAATAACTGGGAGTACGTCGAGTACGCCCTGAAATTTGCTCGGGTCGGCACAGCTATCGTGGTTGACAATGTTGGGAGGAAGGGGAGGCTCGCCGACGAGACATTCATAGAGGGGCCGCGCGGGCAAGTTGTAGTCCACGCGAGAAGAATGTTCAGGAATCTGGGGAAGGACAGCAGGGTGGAGGTATCGGCTGTTCAGACAGTGGGTTGCAAGGGCTGGGATGGTTTTGCCTTGGCAATTGTTGTAGACTTGTAATCAAGTCTTTCCAGCTTATATCGTTATTGTGGGCTCGAAATAGGGAACATTTGAATTCATTCAAGACATATAGGTAACGCGAAGGTAGAGTTTCTAAGGCACAGTGCCTAGGTACCTAGGTATGGCCAGCCAGGTTAAAGCGAACTCGGATGCTTGGACGAAAACGCCCTTCATCCCATTCTCTTATTCATGTTCCCTTGAACAAGAAGTATATAATAAAAGGTATAAAAAGTATTTAGTATATATAGTATATATAGTTTATAAGGTTAAATAAGCACTTTAATAAACTAGTCTTATTTTAAAACTAAATAACTTAGTTATACACGCTTTATTTTCGTTTCTATAAATCTTTAATTTTAAAAAAGCTTTATTATATATGTTATTATTTATCTATTTAATAGTCTTTAATAATTTAATAGTCTTTTCCAAGAAATAAATCTTGTAATAAAATTAGTTAAAAAATAAACACAAATTATAAAAAAGTCTTATAAGCTTCCCTTATAGAATAAAGTAAAGAAAGATTTTATTATTCTTTATTTCTCTTTTTTCTTTACTTAGATTAGTACTAGAAATATCTTAAAATAGCTAACTCTTTAAAAGGAATTTTATAAGAAGGGAAAGAGGAGAGATATTTTTTTAGCTAGCTTTTATCTTAAAGTAAACTACTTCTTAAAAAAAGTAGGAGGAAGTTTTTTAAAAAGAAAAACCCTTCTTAGGAAGTAGGTAGTATTATTCTTAATCTAGAGATAACCTCAAGGTATATAGTCCCTTTATATAGTAGTAAATACTTAGAGACTTAGTATTTATAAAAGATATAGTATTAAAAAGCCTATCTCTACAAGTATACAGCTATAGCCTTATACCATATAGATAAAGCTAGGGAGTATTACTCCTAATAGTAGTATTAATTAAAATTATTACCTTAAGTAGCCTAAGAGCTAATAGATAGTAAAGTAGTTATATAGTAGGACTTAAACAAAATTAAGAAAGGTACTATTTAAAGGTACTATATAAAGTAAATCTAAGATAAAAACTTCTCCCCTT
>MAVT02001591.1:0-11348 GCA_001702395.2 Diaporthe helianthi
GCCAGGGTACTAGAACGGAGTTCTAGTACTGTTAGATCTTTTGGTCTCTATAGTGCAGCGGTTACTGGCGGACGTTGCATTACAAGGAGGTTTTAATTTTATAGTAACTCTTTTATACTAAAGGCTCTAATAGGTTACTTAGTAAAGGAGCTTATCTATGCTATTAATTTAAGTCTTAGACTTTAGGCTAGCGCTTTATTCGCTCTCTAGGAGTTTATAGAGTAGTACATTGTTGCTTACATGCACTATATTTATTTATTTTAATTACTATCCTAATTATTATTCTAATTACTATTCTAATCTTTTATAGCTATTAATGTTTCTACTATTTATAGTAAACGTATTACTATTATACTAAAGGATTTTAAGTTTGTTAATACTATTATAAATATTATAGACAACTATAAACCCTTTAATTACAATATTAAGAATAATAGTACTTATTTCAAGCCCCTTATGCTCGCGCGCTTAAACGCTATACTTTCCTTACAGGTATTAAAAGAGAGGAGGGCTAAAGCAAAGAATTCGCAAGGAGGTAAAATACTTTCTATAGCTAAACCTAAACAAGAGGTTAAACCTAAATAAGAGGTCGAACCTAAACAGGAGGTCCAATTTAAATAGGAGAGCTAGAACTAGGATAGTAAGCAGGAAGTAGTTATTAATAATAACTAGCTACTTTAAAATAAAATAGAGAGCAATTTTTAAGAGGAAAGTAGTATAGCAAACTTTTAAGAGAATATACAGCATTTTAGGTGGATAGCCTTTTCTAGGTCTTTAATTACAGAGAGAAAACAAAGTTCATAGGAGATTTTAAATCGATGATTTTTCACTTTGCACCTAAATTACTCATCTACCTACCTAGGACCTATAGGTAATTTAATCCCTGTTATTACCCATGGGTCTTGTGGGTACCCACTGGGTATTACCCACGCGTGGGTAATTCCCGAGCCTACCAATTCCCATCGCAGATGCCATCAGCTCGTGGGGAAGGGGCCTTTCTGCGCCCGGAATCGGCGGTCTTTGGAGGTCCCACGTACGCTGGCTTGATCTCGGTGCCGTTGACTGCGAGGCGAAGGCTGCGAGCCCCACCGCTTGAGGCTGGCTGGACGACTGAGCCAGAATCTGAGTCTTCCAAGCTGGAATTCTTATCTTCGAAGCGTGCAATACCTATTATACCTGCGGCGGCGCAGTCTTCTCTGCCGCAACAGAATTGTACCATGAAAGTGTCCTCCACGGTAATGGTACCACAGGTGGCCTTTTGGAAAGACTTTTGAATTTTACCACTTTCGTAGGCAGACGTCAGCGTGCAAGCTTAAGCGTACGTTGCAGGAAGCACGAAACTTCCAAAATCCAACTGGGTGGGGGGAAAGAGGTGGGCGGAAGGGCGCCGGGGTGGGGGAGGTTATGTGAGTACGTAAGTACCTACCATGCTTGCTCCTCTGCGTTTGCTGGTGACTTGAAGATGAGATAGCACGGTCCACTTGCGTCCTGCTGGGGAACATCGAGGAACGCCGAGATGTCACTTTGGAAGGCTGTCAGCGCTGGGATGATGACCGCATCACATCTCGCTGGGATAGATCGTAGTACTTTGCCGTCTGGGGGAAACCTTGATTCCCGAACACGTCTGCAGAGTTGTAATAAATCACACAATCAGGGAATCCTGTCCCAATGCCTGTCACGGAAACCGGACATTCACCACAGGTATCATCCTTGCAGAATGTGAATGGATCCTGGGCTGCAATGTGTGTCGCGAAAGCAACGCTGACGAATGCAATGACCTTGTGGCAGGGCGACATATTGGGAAGAGACTGAACTTGATAGACAGTGGAAAGTTTCAGACTGATGAATAACAGGGAATCTTGTATGTAGGAAGCGTGCTTGTGAGGATATAGTTGGGCTTCAAGTCGTTTCTACTGAGAGAGGATACGCTCTTTATATCGAGAAAATCCCATTGCACGAACTGATACTACGACTTTGTTTTCCCGGAGAAGGATTCAGGATGGCTGGACAGTTCGCCAAGTCCAACAGGCAGATTGTGGTTCCATTGGCTGAACCATCAATAAGGCGGTTTGCCCAGAAAGCATTGGCTTTCTACAACGTTACCTAGGTACCGGTACTGCCCCATAGAGTTGGAACAGACTAGTAGAGGTTGGGATACAACAACAAAACTAGCTCACGTGGCATCACAGTATGTCAAAAATTGGATTGGTTTGGACACGACAGATGTCGTATGCAGGTCAACTGGTTCCGGGCTACCTACCTGGGTAGGTGAGAGGTAAAGAGGCAGGCTCTCACATTCTTTATCGATGTTTTGTCAGCTCCTTCTAACTCCTCGGATCCCTCGCCGGGGGTTCCTTCAATGATTGTAAAATATGACTGACCTACGGCTCTCAGGGGCCATTTGTTGAGGAGATACCACTTATTATAATTTACCGTGCAGTGACCGGCGATCATGATCAATCGAAGAAGCCGGATGGGCTCATCTGGTCTCGCATAGATGATTATTTCTTTCGGTCCCACTCATCCATGGTTGAATCTAGGCGCTATAGGTCCCATTTTGGCTGCAACATTCCCCGTGAGTGGCACAGCAAGCTAGAGGCCAACTGCAACAACCAGCTTTGCAAAGGTGCAGCTGGAAGGGCCTCGTATATGCAATATCACTAGGCTATGTGCCAACAGCAAATCCACCGAGTTGGTCTTCTCTGGCATGTAGGGTACTGTACCCCACCTACCTTTGGTTACACCCACCTTTGGTTACCTATTTGCACCCAAAGTGAGGGCATTCAAATAGCTATAAATTAATTAATCTTTTTCCTACATACCTATAAATAGTATTAAAATAATTATAAGAAGTTTCTTAATTATCTAGTTTAGTTAGTTGTTAAATTACACGCCCGCTGCGTAATATAATCTCCTCTAAAACTTCTAGCTTAGATATATTTTCGATATTGTTCTCTTTCTCTTTTTCCACCTTAACTACAGCAACTTTACAGCATTTTTAAGGCCTAGGAAGCTCTTCTAGGGCTTTTGTAGTAAGGTTTTTATTACTAATTTTAAATATAGTAAAGAATTTCTAGTTGGGGTTTAGAATTATCTTTTAGCGCTTCGTCTTCTCTTAGACGTCTTTTTTAGCCCTAAGGCTATAATTCTCTCTTTCTAATAGAGTAACTTGTGCCTATAACAAGTTAATCTTGTTAGCAATCTTCTTAGCTTTATATTTAGCTATTTTGTTGTTTTTTAGGGCTAGATTTAAAACGTAGTTTTTGCTTATATAGTTCTTATTAACCTTTTTAATAAAGGATTAACTACTAGTATTATTGTTGCTAGATTCTTGCTTAGGAACTTTGATAATTAGCTTAAAAGCTTTGTTAGGCCTAATTTTGGGATGTTGTAATGCTTTTTCGCGAAAGATGGGGTATATTTCTATATACTTAAAAGTATTCTTAATAGTTTGCTTGCTAACAGCCTTGCGGGCTTTAACGAGACATTTAATAAAGTTAATTTTGCTAAGAGAACTTAAATCTATTTAGCTATTTAAGTCTTTTATTACCTTGTTGAATGCTGCTTTAAAAACACTAAATTCCCCGTTGTTAAGAGGTTATAAACCATAAGAAGTATATATTAGAAGCTAGTAAGGGTTAATATTGTGCCTATAGTATAGCGTTATAAACTTAACGTTTTTATAACTATTATAACTATTAAAAATGAAAAAAATAGCTTAAGATTTATTATTATTGCGTATTTTGTTAATTATAAGTAAAAAAATATCTTAAAGCTAGTTAATTGCAATTTTGTTACTTGTTTATTTATTTTTAAATATATTAAAGCCCTATTTTAGGGGTATAATTAACTTTAATTGCTTTATAAACTATTATATTTATAGTTGTTTTTCTTTGAAAATAATGCTTAAGGGTAGATAAATACTTTTTACAATAACTAAGTTTATTACTATAACTAAGGCTTAAATAGTATTAGCTTTAACTATTGTTAATTAGCTATTAATATTTTTAAGTATAAATTTATTATAACCTATATAATTATTAGTTATTTTACTATATATAGTTAAATTCAGAGAAAATAAATATACTATTTTTTTTTATAATACCGCCTTTATTTATATTAACTATTAAGTTAGGTTTTACCTATTTAAAGTTTTTAAGATGATTAAAAAACTAGTTAACTGCCTTAGGAGTAAATACAGTAAATCTTTTTGCCTTTTGTTTTTGGCCTATTTTAGACTAAATATTAGAATTCTTTTTCTTAAAGCTATTAGTTTAGTTTTTGCCAAGGGGCTTTATATTGCCATTTTTTTAAAAAAATGGTTATAGCAAGAGTATAAACTAGAGAGGCTATTAGAGCGTAGCCTAGCTTCTCTTAGCGTAGAATCCAAGTAGTAATACTCTCTTCTTAAGTACTAGATAGTTGTTAGGTAGATTGGATTTGCTAATTAAAGATTTTTTTATTTTTAATTATTATATAAGTAAGGTTTTAGGAATACTATATTGCTTAGCTGCTTTATTAGGCGCAACGCTGTTGTTTTGCACTATAGCCAGTGCATTTTCTATTTAAGACTTTGTATAGTTTTAAGCTTTACCTACTAGCTTTATTTTGGTAGCTATAGTAGGTAATTTGGTAGTAGTTAAAGAGGAGAAGATTTATATCTTATAAGGATTACCTAGCTTGGAAGAAGACAACTAGCGGCTAGGTTCTGCTAATCTAAACTGCTAGCCTAATTTATAAAATATTAAAGAGCACTGTAGATGTATAGAGCTTTTAAAATCCTATTGATTAACTATAGAAACGTTACGATATAAGCAGAATTAAGCAAATGGGTGTAAGTAGAATGCCCTTACTTTGGGTGCAAATGGGTGACCAAAGGTGGGTGTAACCAAAGGTGGGTGGGGTACGGTACTTAGTGAACATCTGCGGAAGTCCGTTGGTGCCACTTGAGTACGACAACGTCATTGTAGCCGTTATCACTGCAGCCTTTACGAGGCTACGAGAGGCACAGTAAATCCTTCGTTACAAAATGCAATCATGAGTTCATCTTGGAAGGCTCAAAGGCTGGTATGGAAGGCAGGTGGGCGGGTGGACAACCAATGCACCATTTCAAAGCGGTGTGCGGTGTCTCAACGTCACATCCAAAGCAAAAGGGCAAAGCAGGGACCTAGGATGAAAATTCGCTTCATGCCTGGGTGAACATACCCTAGTGTAAAGGTGGTGGCTTATGCCATCTCTCAATATTTCACGTGCTGGATTTTCTAGAAGCCGCTTTTCCCAGGTGCCACTAGGGTTAAAAAGAAGGGTACACGCCTTTGAATCCAGGCAGTCTACTTGTTCCTCCTCAGTTGAGACTTTGAAATTCACATTCAACTTGACCAAGAGATTCTACACCACTGTTACAAAATAGAACAAAATGGTTCCGCAACGTGCCGTCACACTGGTCTGTCTCATGGTCCTCAAGCCAGCTATGGCTGTGTGGTGAGTATCTTACGACTTGTTTCTCCCTGCTGGTTGGGATTATGAGATAAGTTTCTTACACAAGAATTCAAATGCAGGTCGCTGGATTTCTACACGTCGGGTTGCCCGGCCGATGACGAACATGGCGAAATGACCGCCGTCCAGGCCGGTGGTCCAGAAGACGAACTCTGGTGCCTCTCTGCTAATTCGGCTCATAATGTCGTTGCAACCGGCATCGCAGCAGATAAGATGATCGTAACTCTGTTCGCGGACGCCGGGTGCACCAGCGCCATTTCCGAATTTACTACCGACGGCTGCAAAGTCATTCCTAGCAATGTGAGTTGAGCGATATCCCTAATTTATGCCCCACGGAGGTTGCCTGATTCTGGGCATCAAAAACGCTGACAAGCCTTCTCTGTTAGACTGTCATTGAGGCTGTCACGATCCTGCCGAAATGAATCCCATGGCAGCGCTCTTTCTGCTCTGAACTATTATGAAGGAGGAGGATAACTCGATGGACTCACTGAATACTCGAGTAGCTGGTCATAGAAAATGGCAACTTGACTTATTGTCGCATTCTTGGAAACCCCTGATCCGTGGCTGTTGCCACACCGCGTACTTTCATTTTCTTTGAACAGTCATATGAATGTGTCTAGAATCTCGTAAAGCCCGCCTGGGAGAAATCGTCCCACAGGTCAGCTGAGAACAAACCGGTTTCAAATGCCCGGCCGAAGTGATAACGCTTAAATTGCAGATGAAGTCGTGAACAGACACAACGCACCTGGGCACGAAGACATTGAGGCTGCAACTGGGAGTTGTCACAGGAATTGGGTGTCGAGTGATTTAGTCAGGACCCGGCCGTGACTCCACCCACAGGCATTCAATATTACTAGTCAATAAAGCTTGAAGTACCTGAAGCTAGAGACATACCTAGATACGTAAGTACCTGGCTCCACGAACTTTTGCTGCCCTAGCCTCCTCATTCTGTCGGTGATGGTCCCAAACCAAAAATTCAGTGCCAACAGATTCGAAGCAAAATAATATTAGCGAATATATGCCAGGTTGCTAGGAACCAGGTAGAGCATGATTGACGATGCAGCCTGGCAGGTTGATCAACTTGATAGGCCATTGGTGACTGCGTGTCAAAGCTGAACCAACCAACAGGTACAGCAAAAGAACAATCCTTTCCGTGGAACATGTTCTTCTTGGCTGTCGTCAGGATCTACGACTCCATAACCCATCTGGACATACTTCCCAGTCGTGCAGAAGTACAATGCACAAGGTCCCAAAAGTTCTTGGGTTTAGTGAATATATTCAGGGTCTTTACCCTTTTTAGAGGAGGTTACTCTTCCCTAGAATTGAGCTGTGTAGCGTACAGATCTCCATCATACTGTAGCAAACCCTACTGTTAATCATCTCCAATAACAGACGCCTGACCACTAGCTAAGCCAATCATGCTCTCTCGGATGTTTTGAACGTTTGTGGTTAGAACCTTGTGCGTTGTATGTAGTACCAACCATCCATGGTACTGCTTGAGAAACATTCCATACATGGCCCCAGATTGCTGCACAGTGCCTTAGCGTCAACATATTTGAGCCTGTTGTAAATCCTGACTGACCACCAGACCGAGCGGATGCCAACGTCACCGTCACAGGAGGCCGCATCGAAGATCCAAAACAGACACAGTGTGATCGGTTAAACGGCAAGGATTTAAATCCAAAGTAAGCCAACCCCCCGCCCTGAATTCTGGGCCTTTAGACACCTGCCAGTGCCAATTTGGTTTTTTTCTTTCCTTCCTCATCCCATACATACCTAGGTATCAAGTGTATGCGGCGCCTTCATACGCGTTGATAGTGGTAATCGCCCAAGACCCAGGGACACCTGTAAAACCTGTCCTAATTATCCTCCTTACTTCCATTCTCTCACATCACGTTGCAAACATGCACAGAAACTTCCGGGCGGCTTTCCTAGTCTGTGCGGCCGCGGCTGGAGCTGGCCTAGTCTGCGCTCAAGACGTCGCCGAAGGCGGCATTGCGTTGTTATACGGGACTCCTGAAAAAGGACCAAGGGGGGAGTCGATTTCAGAATTCGAAGCCCTCCTCCAAAAGCCTAATGCCACAGGCACCTTCGGTAGTCCGGGGCCCGAGGTAGAACATGCTACAGACTCCAACATTTCTGGAGACTGGTCTTGGTCCAGTAAGTGACAGAGACATGGCACCTTGTCATCTACTCTATCGTGCCTGCGTTGACCTTAGTGGACTATTCCTCCCAACGGGTAAACTACCACCTTACATACCCTGGGATCTTTTCCTTGCTCACAACCCGCATGGTTGATGTCGCTAACTGGGAACACCAGTCACCATCGTGGCCGACCTACCGATACCCTCCCCACCGCAAGACAGCGACAAGTTCTACACGGGAGGGCAGTTAGTCTTTCACGGGCCATTCACAACGACCAATAATAGTACCTCTTCCACTCCCAACGCCGCAGTCAAAGATGACTGGTCAGTCTGTCTTTACGACTGGTCACTGCAGGACGTCGCCTACCCAGCCGCGTTGCGCGCAGACAACGGGACATGTTTGAGCATGCTAAGCCGCGAGTGCATCGCGGGCATCGAGCGGTTAGCCAATTCCAAACATACCTCCAGGGGGTGCTCGTGCCCGACAGCCAGCGACGTTCCGGAATGTGCCGAGCTCGGCAACGTTGGTGCTCTTTGGAGCACCACCTGCGGCGCTGCCTGGTACAATGCGTCAGACATCCGGGGATGGGGGGCCGACGGCTTACAAAAATCTACTTTTGGTGACGTCCATCCGCACGAGCGCAGAAACACCACTGCATATAACCATATTGGAAGTCTAGCGTGGCCTGTCATGGCTAGCATTAGGAGTTTCACGACTGGAGGCAGCGTGATGGCCACGATGTCGTGCCCACGGGCTGACACGGCTACGGAAGGGAGCATTGCGCCCACTGACGAGGGTCTTGATGGAGGGGATGGTCAAGGTCAAGATGCCGGTGACGTCCAGAGTGACCAGCAGGACGGCGGAGACCGGGTCGATGCAAATTGGCTGATACTCGGAAGTCTGCTTGTAGGAACCATTCTGCGTGCTTGATGTCTCTACAAGGCTTTGTATTGTACAGAGAACATACGGCTTGCAGTGTATGTTGGTGCTAGCGAATACCTATTTAAGTTGGTATATATTTATGTGGAAACATATGTGTCCGCTATGTTCAAAATTCGACATGTAAAAATCCAAATGTCGAATTATTTGAACGTAATCGGATTTTTTTTTAAAAAACAATGCCGTGAGTCAATATCTGTTCAAACATTGCTCTGCCCTGTTGGCATTATTCACCACCATCAAATCAAGCAACTTCCAACGCCAAGTTTAAATGTCTGCCCACGGCTGTCTCGAGGATAGCAATGTTGCTCATTTCAGTACCCAACTGAGCACCTGGGCGCTTGGCCCCATGTATCATTGATGGATCTTGGGATTAGATTTCCGACTGCTGTGGCGTATTAGTCTATTCTAGTAAGTCGGACATCCAGCCCCAATGACGGCAGACAAGCATCAGCGCAGGCGACGACTCCCACAGGTCTTTAAGATAGTCTTTTGTGCGATCGACATCGAGTCGGCGTGCATCCCAAATGACATACCCCCACCGTCGCAGCTCGACTGGCACGGACTCGCCAAAGAGACTCGAGTACCTTCCGCCCCACAGAAGAGTCCACGCGAGCGGCGGCGCACCAGCCTCGTCACCCGCAAACGGCATGGCCTGCCTCCTCTCTTCGGCACCGTCGCCATCAAGTTTTGGGTGGATGAACCGCCGGCGCATCTGGGATGCGAACCCCGTGCCCTCCTCAAGGAAATGGCCTCCGAGACGTAGGGATCTGGTCATCAAATCCACTCGCTCGTTGTGTGTCTCAGCCTCTATCATTTTCAGAGCCAGATTTAGACCTCCGTGCCCGATGGTACCGTTGAGAAACTCTGCCCTTATGGATTAGAAGATAGGTCCATGAGATTGGAGTACAGCAGCGGGCGCATGGTCTTGCACATCTTTCATGCACAACATACGCCAGGTCGGATCGGTGGAAGGATGAGTCTTGGAAATTTGAAACCAAAGAACAGAAAAGAGGGGAACTACGGGTGGAAGGGGCCGGGGGGTTGGGCAGAACTTACCATCATACTCTTTGTCAATGCCAAAGGCCAAGCCCTCGAGCTCAGGCTCGAGTTCACTATCAAACCTGGGATTCGCCTCATCCAAATCCCACTTTACATTATCCAATACTGCTTCATACTTCTCCTTGACGAAAGCGAAGACAGTGCACACCTCTTCGGCCTCCCAGGGCTCAAGGTCAAGGCTGGAGAAGAAGAACTCATTGGGGTCTATTCCGACGAAGATCTCGTAATTGGGTTCGCGGAGGAGGTTGCAGAATTCCTCGAAGCGGTACAATGCACGCATCACGCGTGTCCTCTCTGTTCTTGTCAGGGCTTCTTCGCTCCCGAAGGGTTGAGCACTGAGTTGGGCCGGGTGGGAGCGGAAGTTGGCGAGCGCCCAGGAAACGAAGTGAGTCGCTAGAGGGTTGACCATCGACTGCTGGAATGAGGCCATACCACTCAGTTCTTCCAGGGAATATGTGTCAAGAGTTGGCCTGGTAGTAATGGAACGAGAACGCCAGGCGAGATAGGTTGATTCGAGGAAGCAAAGCATGTTGGTGTGCGGTTTTTTGGGAGGGCCGATCCTGGACGGATGGGACTTGAAAGCAGCGTAGACGTCGACTAAAACATCGTCGGTCGTCTCTTTGAGGAGGACGAAAAAGAGAATGGATTTGCGCTCAAGCAGATACTGAGCGTGGAAGACTGGCGACGCGTGGACAAGCCGGCTCAGTGTCGCCAGGTCGGGCATGTTCAGGAGCAGCGCCATCCTCAGCTCGGCTGGCAGGCCCTCTAGGGTTTGGGAGTATGCAGCCATGGGTGCGTTCTGGACCACTGGTTGTGTTCGAGGTTCCATTGGTGGCAGATAATCGGTTATCCTCCACCTCTCTCTCTGTGAGCTGGGGGTCGAGCTTCAAAGTTCGTCGATGTCAGTGAGGGGACTGCGTAAGATGACGTTGGCCGGTGACAACACACCCGACACCGGGATTTCAAAATTCACTGTATGAATACCTAGGGTACGTTTTAGCTCTAGATACACATGGTGTTTTTAATAGAAATACTAAACTTACAGGGTGCCTAGGTGTTTTTAGTGTTTTTATTATAAAAAAGACGCTAATTTTATAGCATTATTATATATTTATATAGAAGACTTTGAAGTCCTAATATTCCTTTTATACCTAGGTAGGTACTTAGGATATTAATTTTATAAGAGGGGGGAGGGAAGTATTACCTTATAAGGTTATTACGAATAATAGTAGAGAGATACGAGTAACATTTCCGTTAACTACCTACTATAGTATAAGAATATATTACTTTAACCCGTAACTATAAAGTTAAATTAATTAATAGTTACTTTAAGTTTAATAAAAAATATAGTAAGAAACTATTATAATAGTAGGAATGAGCCTTAATAAAACTAGAGTTTTTAATAATATATTATATTCTTTCTTTTATTAAAGTTAAGAAATTTATATATACTAGTATATAACTATACTTTTTAAGTAACTATTATTTTCTACTAGCTTTTTATAAATTTTAAATATAGTCCTTTATTAAAATAAAAGTAAGTATTATTTTAAATGTAACTAATAAAAACGATTTAATATAAGTACTAATTTCTTTAAATATTTTAGAAATTAGTTTACGTTTTTAATACTTTAAAACTAATCTTAAATTCAGTGGTGTTGTTCTTAATCCGTAGACGACCCGAAGGCGTACGGTCCCTTTATACA
>MAVT02001593.1:0-11340 GCA_001702395.2 Diaporthe helianthi
ATTAAACATTTATATAGTTGTATAGTAAAATGTATAAAAATTTGTCACAACTCTAGCTGTACTACTTCTCTTATATTATTATTTTAGTAGTACTAGCTTTAAATTCGTAACCTTTTAAAGATACCCTATATCGTTTCTTATAGGGTATAAGAAATATATTAATAAACATTGAGAGAAACCTTTTAAACTATAGTTAAATACTAGTTCGAGGTTTATAAACTATAATTACGAGTAAGATATATATAAAGGTTATTTAAAGCTAATATAATATTAAATCTTAGTATTATATTAATATTATTATAATCTTATTTAAAGGTATAGTAAAGTAGGATTAAGGAACCTTTTACTTTCTAGAATACCTACGTATTTAGTTAATATTACATAAGTTTTACTATAATAAACTATATATAGTCTAGCTTACTACCCCTGTTTTATACTTAAATACACAATCATTTAAGAGGCTAAAAATAATATAAGAGTTTTAAATTAAATAGGCTTTTTTATATACATTATATAAGTAATACTAATAACTATTTAAACGAATTATATAATTATAAAATAAATAACTATTATTAAACTAAGAGTTAAAAAGTGGTGAAATTAGGTTATTTAGAATTATTAAGGCTTTTAAAAGCTAAGACCCCCTATAAAACCTACTAAAGACTTATATTACTAAGTTAGAAAACTAAAGATATTAATACTTCTATTTTAAACTTATATATACTATTATTTTACATTTATTAAATATTATTTATATATCTATTACTTGAAATATTATTGCTTTTATATAAATTTACGAAATTAGTTTAGTAGTTTCTTTTTTCATTCTACTATACTTAAAAACTTTATTATAATTATTTAATAAATATATTATAACTACTTAAGAAATAAAAGAAGTCTTAAACGTTACTAAAATACTATTTATTATATGTAATGTTAGGTATTAAGTAAATATCTTAAATTTAATATTTTATAATGTAAGTATAGGCTAGATATTTTAAAGCTTACTATACTAGGGGTAAGAAATTTAAGAAGCTTCCCTTTTTTTCTTCTTTCTTATCTTCTCGTTATAAGACCTAGCTTTTTCGGGCTAAACTAACTACTAACCCCTTTAATACTTTAGTATATATCTATAATTACTTCCTTTACTTTTATTTAACTTTATAAACTATTAGTAACTTTATCAAATAGTAGAAAATAAAGCTTTATAATTAAGCTAAAAACTATCTAATAAGTAGCTAAGTCCGCTAAAAGTAAGAACGAATATAAAATAAAAGTTAGTATTAGCCGAAGTTTAACTCGTATTTTTATTAGGATATTCAAGATATAATAATATAATAAACTATATTAGGGTATCTTTTATACTATATTAAGTTTATTTAGAGTCATAATTATATAGTAAGTATACTATTATAACTCTAGGTTTATATAGAAAACCGTATTGGTACTATAAAGCTTCAATAAAATAATTTTAATAATGTGTAGTTATTACACCAATACAATATTAGGAAACCCCTACCCCCCTAATAGATAAGTAGTTTATCTCTTAAAATAGTTTGTAAAACAATGTTTAATGAGAGAATTCCTATTTACAAGCCTATCCCTTCACCATCAACGTTTGCGATCCTACCTAGGTGTATAACCTTTAAAGAAAACGTAAATGGAAGATAACTCGATCTCCTAATACCCTCGCTAAGTGACCCCACACATTTGTATATACAGGATTCCTTTCCTAGTCATCGTACAGTAGCAAACACCTGACTTCAATGCTTTGCCGGGACTCCTTGTCCCGATAAGCCGGGTCTTCAAACGCCGAGTGCAGCGCTCTTCGAGCTACGTCCTCGTTTGAATCAAAACATTTGATGAGAAGTACTTCCTCAGTGCTCATAAGGTGCTTATAATACCAACGGTGAGCTTCATTATGCCTGACAACCCATTGTTCACCATGGTAGTCATTCTCAACCATCACAGCTGCCACGAGATCCGCGTCAGGGACAGACTTTGCGTCCGCAACAGCAATGGGATCTTTTTCGATGGTCCTGATAGGGCGCCAGACATTGATGATCTGGTATCTTCTCTGTACCAAGTCATCTGCCTCATCAGGAAGCTCCCACCTCAGTCGCAACTCCGCCCCGTCATATGACTGATCCACGTGCGTTTTCGTGACAGGACCACGGTTCGCAAGGTTCTTCAGACCCAGGTGATGCCAGTGGGTTGGGCCTCGCCTGACCTTGTGATTAAAGATATGAACCCGGCTTGCTCCTGTGACATATTTCAGAAGTTTCTCGCATTCGGAATAGTACTCGTTTTCAATCTTATCGTTGTCGAAAAAGTCGCTCTCCCTGCTTGGACTTCGACAGTATTGAAATCCATGGCTGTCGAGGGTGTAACGATCCTCATCACCGCTGACGTCCGATACAACAACGCAGTGTGCTAGGTGAGGCCGCTCATTTGTTATTCTCCCTTTTCCAATGACAACGGGAGTCGGCTTGGAACCGTCGCCAGGGTCGTCCCAGTAGTTCAACACGGTTGTCACGTTGTGCTTTCTGTGTGGGGCATTGGGGCTCTTTTGTTCCCGCAACACTGCTTTATCGAACTGGCTTTTTGCACTCTCAGTCGCCATTGTGCCAGGAATGATGTGGAGGATTCAGAAGTCTTTGGTAGGTGACCAAGTTGGGCTCCTGTCCTGCGTTGTAGGCAGATATTTACCGAAGCGCCCCATGTGCCGTCTGCCCTGGTACTTGTGCAATAAGTGCAACTACCCGTCCTCTGTGCTCCGGAGATGGTATGACGTCTCGTAGTATCGACATCTGCCGACCTTGGCACGCTGATGGGATGGGTGCCGATCTTGGCACTGCGTTGAGTAGATGGTAGTTGTTGTCATGTCGCATGGTGGAGCACCATTTGTGTCACCCCCTCTCTCCCTAATTCGGAGGTTTGACGATGGAAGTGACCGAGTGCAGGATTTTCCAGGGAAGGAAGCGTTCCTGGATTGAAGCATTCATCCGAAAATTGTCTGCCCGAAATAGCAATTTGGGTTGCTATATACAGGTACCTGGATTGGCTATAGAGCATGCAACTCTCTAACTATTTAGCCGACGAGGAGTCTGCAATATCGGGGATGATGGGAGGTCGTCATGGACTCTAAAAGAGGCAGGCGAATGGACAAGTAGCACCTGAGGTGTCTGCACAGAGTTCACCCTGCAATTTTGGTGCTACAACCCGAGCGCCCCACTCGTTTCTCAGCTGCTCTGTTTCAAGACAATCACACGAGTGCCACTTGTGGTAAATTGACAGATTCTCCGGTGCTCATATAGGGTCGTAATCTACGAAAGTGAGGGGAATGGGTTACAAAGAGTCATATAAGCTACACCCATATGGCTGGAGCTTGTTGGCCAGGGCTCTGAATTGGTAAGGATCAGAGACCAAGAGACGGCAGTATTCGCTCATTCGATTTGCTACAAAAGCTTTGAGTTTAACCAGACCAAAAAGATTGGGAAAATTCAAATGGATCATCGTCTCGACGGACACATCTCTGCAACCTGAAAGAGGGGAACCATCAAAAGCCCCATTCGGCATCGATTGGATTGTCCAGCAAGCGTGCCACCACTGCGTCCAAAATTGGCTTATAAGTGGCCAGAGCCGACTTTGAAGGCACAAACTTTCAACCCAAGGGCAGCTCCCAAGATAATTGCTTCAGCCAATTCACCCTAGATACACATATTGTCAACTCTCATCACTATGGCCATCCAGGAAGTTATTCCAGAGTCTGTGCAGTGGAACGGGAAGAAGACCCCCATCTACCCTATGGAAACGGTCAGCTTCGAGCGTCTTCTTTCTCAGGAGCCAGCAGAGCTCGAGAAGGTGGTTCGCTGCTGCGAGACTGAAGGCTTCTTCTACCTGGACCTGAAGGGGATCGATGGCCGACGGATGTTGGAAGACCAGCAGAAGACTCTCGAGCTTATGCACCGATTCTTTGAGTCTCCTCTCGAGGTCAAGAACCAGTATGGACTTATTTCGCCACATCTTGGGTAAGTGGCAGATAACAATTGATCCATAAGTGCTATGCTTTTTTTTTTCTTCCCTCTTTTGCTGACGAGTTATTGACACTACAGTTACGAGCCCATCGGATCACGCACCGGGGTCTTTAAAGACACCAAGGATGGGTACGAAATGATCAAGGTCAGTGGATGTTGCTCAACCTAAGAAAAACAGTTCCTTGTTTATGAAAATCATGACTAAATGAAACTATGGACAGGTTGCTCGAGACGAGATTCAAAAGTCCAGCCCCCACTTGCCCAGTGTTATCAAGAATAGTCCAGACATCAAAATCATGGAGAATGCTATTGCAGGCTGCAACATTATTACAAAGACAATCTTGTCGTCGCTATCATCGGGCCTCGGGCTCACTGGTGCCGCCCGGTTCGAGAACACTCACCGCAACGACCGCCCATCCACGACCACGCTCGCCATGATGCACTACATCCCGTCCGACCCCAAAGCCCAAGAGATTGGACATCAGAAGCACACGGACATCAGCTCGTTGACCTTGCTTTTTGCTGAGCAGTGGGGTCTCCAAATCCGCCCTCCAGGCGCTCGCGAGTTCGGGTTCGTCCGGCCAAAGGACGGCTGCGCCATCGTCAACGTCGGCGACTCGCTGCGCTTCGCAAGTGGCCACAAGATGCAGTCGTGCATTCACAGGGTCGTTCCTTTCGACCCAACTGAGCACCGCTACTCCATCGCGTACTTCCTCAGAGCCGAGGACTCAACCATGTTTACCGACAGCGAGGGAAGGTACATCACCGCCGGGCAGTGGCATGACGAGAAGTTCTTCGCTTTCACAAACCCTCCTGAGCTGTTGGCTGATGTCCCGCCTTCAATGATCCTGGGCGGAATGAAGGAGGAGGAGGACCGGGAGGTTGCTGTGTCGGCCTCGAGCGTCCCGAAGGAGATTGCCGTCGAGACGTAGCTGAGACATAGCTGCCCTCGCGTCAAATCCTTTGACGGATACTGTCATTGTGTTTCCTGCCACTCTTTAAGTCCCCCAATGGGGCCATTTCACACTTGAGTGTATCCTTTCGTTTACTTGCGACTACTGCCCTCGGCCACGAGGACAGCGACTGAAACATTGCAAGATTGAACCTGCTAGTAAATACACGAAATAAAATATCTATGACTACTGTCTGCACGTTGAATATCTACCATTGTTCCCGTGAAGACTCTCCCACTGGGATCCAGATAGGGTAGCATACTTGAGCATCCACACATGCCATGGGATGTCTCGGAACTGACTGTGCATCCAAAGTTCATGCCACCACAACAATTCCATGGATAGTATTTCATCAATCCAGCCGCATCGCCCGGGCCTGAGCAACGGGTATATTGTATTTCATTACTGGAAAAGAAAGGAAATAGGCAAGTGTACATGGTGCACTCGAAAAGAACATGCGTACACTCATAGGTATTCATTACCCGGGTAGCGTTTGGTCCTGATTCACACCTCATTGCGCCAAACCAACGCGTGTTTCAAAGGACATCCATCGATTGTATTACACCGGTCTGCTGATATAGCCGAGCCAGTAACACAAGACAGCTGAAACGGGCAGAGTAATGCCCCTAGGTACTTAATTAGGTAACTCTGCGGCATCCTTCATTCCGTGTTGCGGAGGTCGTGGTTGGAGAACCGACAAGTCACCCCACTTGAGCAAATTCTAGCAAACAATGGAGTAGTCCTTACTTCTGACTGCCCGACTTAATGAACAAGATAATGGAAGAAAGCGACTACGTGCTTGTGTGCAACCAAGAACTCGAAGACGAGTCCATGGAATCCCAATCTGAGCACAAGTTCCTAAACAGTATCAATGTCTTCATCGAGGGTATTTCTGATGAGTTGTGGACGATTAACAGAAAGATTCATGACAATCCAGAACTTGGCTACGAGGAATACAAGGCTCATGCGTTACTGACAAGCTTCCTGACCTCCAAGAAAGGATGGAAGGTCACGACTTCTGCCTATGGGATGGACACGGCCTGGGTGGCAGTTTACGATAGCGGTGAAAGGGGTCCAGTGGTGTCCCTCAACGTTGAGATGGGTGCGCCTTAATCTTCCATGCCAATATCCTTATCACACACAGTTGACTGAGCTTGAACAGATGCATTACCCGGTATGGGCCATGCATGCGGACATAACCTCATCGCGACCGCGTCACTGGCCGGTGGGCTGGCGATAGCCGAACTAATGGAGCGGGAGCAACTGCAAGGCAAACTTGTCCTCTTCGGCACGCCTGCAGAAGAAGGTGGAGGGGGCAAGATCCGTCTCTTGGAAGCAGGTGCCTACAGAGACCACGACGTTGACGTCTCTCTGATTTCCCATCCGGGTAGCCTACATGACAGCGCCCTCGTTCATACAACTGGGTATACCCGGTTCAAAGCCGAATTCTTTGGCCGCGAGGCACATGCGGCTACGAGCCCCTGGTTGGGGATAAACGCACTTGACGCATTGGTTATAGCATACAATGGACTTTCCGTTCTTCGCCAACAAACGATGCCCGGCGACATCATCCAAGGCTACATCAGCGACGGCGGCACGGCACCGCAAGTTATCCCCGCATACGCCGCAGGTATCTTTGTGGTGCGTGCTAACTCGCCATCGTACCTTCACGCCCCTTCCCGTCTTCAGCAACTACGGGAAAAGGTCGAAGCGTGTTTCCGGGCAGGAGCCGAAGCAACAGGTGCCGAGCTGAAGATCACAGTTGAAGAGGCTTACGCCGAACACGTCCCAAATCGAGTGCTAGCCGCATCCTATGCAAAGTACTGGAACGTGCTAGATCCGCCGAATGTGGGTTCTGTCCAACAAGACATCCACATTGGTGCCAGTACAGACCAAGGCGATGTCAGCCACGCCATGCCGAGCTTGAACGCAAGTTTCTCTATCATGCCGGGGCCGGGGGGTGGAGGCCCGCACACACCAGGCTTCGAGAAAGCTTCAGGAACGAAAGATGCCTTCCACCGGTGTTTGAGGACGGGCAAAGCGTTGGCCGGCACTGCGGTGGAAATACTTGCAACAAAAGGCTTGCTGGATGAGGTTATGGATCAGTGGAAGAAGGACATGATGAAATCTGAATAATGCACGTACCTAGGTATGCTTTTGGGCTTTGTGACGGGATGCCAATATCTGCGATGCTAAGAAAATGCGATCAGTTCCGTACACTACCTAGGCAAGGTAGGGTGGCTGTTCTCTTGATTCAAATGTTTCGTAGAAGCACGACCTCGGCACACTTGCAACTGAATCATCTCCAATTCACTCTGTTTCAATAAGGCCAAGCCTGGATGCACATTGAGGTGTGCTACTCAGCGTGTCACCCGCAAGCACACAGGTCGCGTTTCAAGTTATCATTGTGGGCGGTGGAGGCACTTTGCCTCCCGAAGTCTCCAAGTCGTTCGAATATTTTCAGATGGGAGTTTCTCACTATATACCAACTGCCACTTGTTCACTCTCTGGGCGGCATTAAACGATGCCGCCAAGCTCATCAAGGGGGTCTCAGCAGATGCCCATGCTGGGAGCATTCGTCAGACACTTACCTTACATGGGGTCCCAGCTCCCAGCAAGCTCCTGTGTAATAGCTGGGACGCAGTGTGCGCTACCACATTTGTGATTGGCTTCATCAGCCGCGCCGCGCCGCACTGCCAGCCTCGTAGGTCATGAGTGGTACCTGGGCGGCGAGCTAAGCAGTTGTGCGTACTGTAGCCCCTGGCTGAGGGAGCAGTGCCGTGATGTCAAGCTGGGACATCTTGCCCTATAGCACTTGAGCATCATCTCTCACATATTCCCGGGCCCCTTGTGAGGAACTGAGAGTTGTTTGCTTCTATCTAATTCAGCCACCATCTGCCTCTATATATAGATGAAAGATTGCAAGAAGTTACAGGACAAATTTCTTACAGGGTGCTACCTAAGCTTTCTGTTTAAACGCATCTGGTTTAAAGTACAACTGATATCTTTCCAGTGAAAACTCTCCGTCCTTAAGCTCGCTACTCCCCGGGTCACCAGCCCACACGAATGTCAGCCCATCATCAATAGTTCTGCCATCCTTTTCGACATAGATAGAACACCTTGCTAGCTTGTATCGGTGTGTCTCATACCGCTGGAGCAAGCCCAGTTGCCGGTCATTCAGTGATTGCCAATATACTCCATGGACTGTATCCTTGGCATGTCCAGGAATGAGGGTTGGGTAGAAGCCCCACATCTTTAATTTAAAGCCGTGTATCAAAGCTTTGTGCACCACTGGTTCAGTTGATATTTCGGTAATTGCTCGGATGACATCGGGGTCCATAAGGGACCCATAGAAGAATAGGTCCTTAGGCTTTGATCCTGGGTCAGGATGACGATAGAGATGCATGATTGTATTCATGTATTCGGGGTTGGCTTCTGGCATGTCCATCATGGCTTCTTTCATAGCTTCCTGTTCTTCCAAAGTTGGGATTTCCAGTGGTGGGAATGCCCTATCCGGCAAGCCATGCGTACTGTTGTCCATGTCCTCGGATAGGCGCTCTCTGATGAATTTTGCGATGATGCGAGCTTAATCGTGAAGGGCTTGGTGCCTCATCTGTGGTAGGTGTTTCCTAGGTTGATCTGCTTGGTTTTGTACGCCGGTGAAGTGGCTGGTGGTGGTTGGTGTTGGGAAGATAGGGTAGTGACAAGATTCTGGGCGTGGTGCAGTATGGAATAGACCCTCGAGCAACCTGACTGGATGCCCACGCTATCTAGACTGAGCAAAGGAAGTTTCTATTTATAAGCGAGCACCACAATAACTAGTGGGTCAGAAATGTGACAAGTGACGTGATAGGTGAAGTCCGTGGGCAAATGTACCCTAGGGTATGGCAGGAAGACGTCTTCAGCATGAAAGGCGAGAGTACTTCTGAGCATCATTTTCAATTGCCCACTCTTCTCATTCAAGATGCTTAGAGATTTACACCTTCACGTCAATTCATATATCAGCACGACAACTGACGCACATGTACGTACATCCTATGCCATTACGTAAGTAAATCGGTGGGATGGTTCACTAGCGAAAATCCTTCCAGCCCAGCATCTCCACAAGTCTCGTCAGTGGCGGTTCCCGTACCAGCCAACGTCCACCCACCCATCGATTTCTAGCCAACCACTCAATACTGTGTGTCCGTTGACTGACGGGCTGAGGGGAATTCTAGACCCTAAAACGAAGTCAAGACATCACCTAGGCTTCACGGTATAAGAGCTTAAAGCTTTTACTAAATAGAGTGAATTTTATAAGTAGCCTTACCGAAGGTAGAAAAAGAAAGAAAGAAAGGCTTAGCCTTTATAAACCTAGGTAAAATATATAAGTATATTAGCCTTATTAGTAAGGGCTTATATAATAACTAATTATTAAAACCCCTTTACTATCTTCTACCCTACCCTTTACTACTTCTTTTTATAAAATAAATAATATATATATATAAAACCTAGTACTTTACCTTAAGAGTTAAACTTGTAACCTTTATATCGTTTATATAAAAATACTTTACTAATTAAAAAAGGGAATAACCTTAGAAAACTTATTATTATATTAAGTTTATTTAAACTTAGTTTATAGTATACTTAAATATTAACTTATTTACTTATAAGTTTTACCCTTTATAAGTATAAAATAAGGTATTTTATCCCTAGTTAAAGAAAGTAGTTTAATTTTATTCTATTATCTTATTAATATTTATGAAATTAATAAATCTTAGTATATGTTCATATCTATCATTTCTAATTTATTTGCTTACTTGATAATATTTAGCCTTCCTTAGTTATGAGAGCGGCAAGGGCACCGTCGAGTTTGGGCCACCTCCGGGATCCGAAGGCAAGGAAGACACACTCGCCTAGATTACTTTCACTGTCTGTTTTCTCGCGGCAGCTGTCTTGACTGCTGACAAACTAGCACCCGAGAAAGAACCTACCAGTCTAGATGAGCTGAAACGTTTTGCCCAACTTGGCTCCAAGGCCGCCGGTACTTCCCAAAGACAATGGGCTCTCGTGGAGAAATTATTCGCAGGAAAGACAATGCTGCCGCCCGGTACGTATGCCTACGACATCATGGATACATCGGAGAAGGATAGGGTATTCAAGTGATGATGATGAAGGCTAAAGAGAAGAGAATTACTCTTAAGAAGTATAAGAAATTATTTGGATACAAGTGATTGGGTTAGGTCTGCCCAGGTGGTGGAAAGATACTTAGTGGTAGAGTATCTAGGTATCGATCACATAGGGTGGAAATTTTGTGCAATCAATCCAAGCCTGCCCAGGTGGCAGCAGTTACTCCAGTGCTTAATCAACAATTCGGACTCGTGAAAGATAGATATTGCGTGGTACAAATAGGCTTGGCTCGGGGACTTCCCGTGGCAGTCTTGCAACAATGATATATCTCATTTTTAGATCTTTTCGAACTTAAACTAGCCTAAGTAAAAATACATTAGCCATAAATCTGTCTCTCTACCCTGTATTATCCAGCAGCCTGGCTCTTGTAATTTACTCCATTTTACTATGCCTGAATGCTGGCTGGGCCACAAAAGAAGCGGTGTAAAAGTGCTTCAGGCCTGTGAATGTGGCTGTTTCCGGGTGCCTCTTTCTTCAGTAACCTAGCTATCGGACGACGCACCCAAAACTCTCTCACGACTCTCAATATTGTAATGAGCAGGACACTGAGTTGGGTCCCCTCTCTCATTGGAAAGCAGTGAACTGATGAGTCCTGGACAACCCAAATCCGGCTTTTTGTAGTGTGCATCAAGTCCAATACTAGTATGTCCGTGTCCAGCACCGGTCTGCGATCAACGGTTACGGGGCATGCTGTATACCCAATTTTTCGAGGCACAATATCCCGTCCTCCCACTGTCCGACGTAGCTTTGACCAGGTCCCATCAGTAACTACTACGAGATCTCCGCGCCGATTCTCGCCGTTCATGAAACTGACCAAGGTGTTAGAGCTGTCGAGGTCTACCACACGGGAAGAATATTGAATCTGAACTCCTGAATAAATAATCCGCCGCGATGAAATGTCCACATCGGGTATTAATAGTAGTGTTGTTCTTAATCCATAGACGACCCAAAGGTATATAGTCCCTTTATATAGTAGTAAACGCTTAGAAACCTAGTATTTATAAAAAATATAGTATTAAAAAGCCTATCTCTATAAGTATATAGCTATAGCCTTATACCATATAGATAAAGCTAGAGAGTATTACTTTTAATAGTAGTATTAACTAGAATTATTACTTTAAGTAATTTAAAAGCTAATAAATAGTAAAGTAGTTATATAGTAAGACTTAAAAAAAGGGTAC
>MAVT02001594.1:275-11316 GCA_001702395.2 Diaporthe helianthi
AAAGCAGCACTGATTCCGCCCGAGCGATTGATCTCTTTTCCCTTTTTTGATTGTGAAGACTCCTTTTCTCCTGTCGCCCCATTCGTTCGTTTTTTTTTTCTTGGGTGGGCATCGCTTAAATTGTGCTCGTCTAGTCTTCGTTCACGACATTCATGTTACGACTTCTTCTTGTAGTCGTGACGAAAAAAGAAAAAAAGGGCTCAAAAAGTATGAAAACAAATAAAACACTAAAATCGACATTCTACCTCTTGTCGAGCACATTTGCGCGAACGGCGAAGTCCCGCGTCCGTTACTGGTACGAGGTGGCCGGGACCACTTGGCTCGCTCGTTCCCAAGCGCTTGACTTCTGTTGGAGAAATGATAAAACAGGAGAGACCGAGCCCCTTCCCAAGGCTGTATGGATCGAGCAGAGAGGTAGCTGCCACATGCAAAATGTCGACCAGGCCACGCCAAAGCCCTTTAGCCCAGCCGTTTGGGGCTGAGAGTACTCTGTAGCTGGATGGCAAAATTCAAGATTCTCAAGTCAGACAGCCCGGCTTCGTCCAGTGGCTCGTGTCCTGGTTAAGCGGGTCCACGTGCCGTGTGCTTCCTGCCTGCTTTCACATCTTGGTCGGGTCGGTCATCGGACAACCAGCTTTTCCTCACGGTGTATGTCTCTCTGCGATCTGTTGATCACCTGGCCCAAGCTGCCTGGGTTTCAAGTTAGGACCTTGCGGCGACGACCTCAGCCGAATGTCCAACTAAGACTCATCGTCCTTCTTGTCGCCGCGTCGGGTCTTCTCGGTCCACCTGCGCTTGCCAACGCGGGTCTCATAGTGCGGCGCCACAGTCTTAACATCCTGCATGATTGAGTCAATCGCCTGGCGTGTCTTGTTGCGGTAGCAGTCAAGGGCGCGTTGGAGAAACACGGGGCGACCCGCGAAGACCCTGCTCTGGAGCCACGCCATGCGATATCCCAGATCATTGAGGCGGACCTCCTTGCCACGAATCGCTTTGCGTAACTTGGGGATGGCAACTTCAACCTCGCTTCCCTCGGTAGAAGTGGCGGGAACTTTGATCAGGGACCTGCCTCTTCCAGCGGCTCCTCGGCCGGCGCGCCGGCCCTCTGTGTCAGTGTTGCCATCATCTTCGACGTCGCTCATATCTTCCTGGAAGAACCTCGAGCCTGTGGCACTAGGCGGAGGGCTCTGCATCTCGCGAGGAAAGTAGGACCGTGGGAAGACAGAAGAGCTTTTACGGAACGAGTCGGGAATCTCGCGGGTGTCGACCCCGTCAAGGGTGACGCGCACGCGAAGGCGGCTCTGTCGGTCACTGTCTTCGACGAGGATGAACTTACGCTTCTTTGCCTCCGGAATGTCAGGGAACAGATCCGACGGTTCGTCGATGCCAGCGGCACGAGAGCCGGCGCGGCGAGCAGCCACGGGATGATGACCATTGCTTAGGGTGTCCTGAAGCGATGGCATTGTGGAGCTGCTGGCGGGCGCGTTACTTCCATAGCCACTGTTGAAGCCGCTGTGGAACACGTGAGCCTGACGGACGTCGTCGCCACCTGGGCCGGGCTGAGCCGGAGGAGCTTGGTGGTGGTGGTGATGCTGGTCGTCCATATAATCTCCCTCACCTGCAGGGGGGCAGTCCTGTTAGCAATCCTAGCTGTTTGATGTGCATGTGATCGACGGCTATGGCTGCTGCTTTGAGAAGGAGATGTCGCAGGGGGAAACGGGAAACAAGGGCCAAGAGCAGGACGGTGTAAGCGAGCCATGGCTATGGGCCCAGGGGCGCGAGCTGACGCAGGAGGGTAAGGGTTGATGAGAAACGGTTTGTTTTTGCAATACAGAGGTGTCCTCGAGACTTGACTACAGTCTTGTGGACTAGAGTGGCCCCAAGCGAGCTGTTGGTTGTGCTTGGGTGCGGTGCTGATGACTTTGCATGGTAATGATAGCAGGCGAGCGCAAGCAGGCGCAAATGAACGCAGTGCGATGCGATGCGATGCCAAATACCAAAAGAAAATCAGCAGAACAAGCTAACAACGCAACATGCGCATAGTGTAATGTACAGGTGTCTTCTTTTCTGATATGCTGCATGTCCAGTCGCCGGGCGAGCTTCTGAAGCTTGTATGTATAGAGTCGGCGCGGCCGTATAAACAACAAGAAAAGGAATGCAAAAACAGTTTCCGAGGTTCCAAACTCAACGACCAAAATGAAAACAGACAAGAAGCAAAACGCAGCCATAGGTATAATATGTTTTGAAAGGTATCACACGCAGTCGCAACAATGCACACATCACATCTGGTGGAACATACCGACTTCATCCCCTCCACCATGAGAGTGGCCATCAGAGCCACCCTGGTGGTGGTGCATCTGCCCGCCCATCGCCATTGCGGGCTTTCCCATGGAAGCTGAACCACTGGGACCCATGGGCCCTGAACCGGCCATACCTGCAGGACCACTTGGACCGGCCATGTGGGCAGGGTGAGTGTTGCTGACGGCCTTTCTGTTGTTCATCTTTGCCATGCGGCGGACTCGTCGGGAACGCAGCCTGGGGTCCTGGTTGCTATTCCTCCAGCTGTCGACTGCTCGCTGGATAAGACCCCGTTTGCCGCGCAAGGGTGGGTTGAGCTGTGCCAATGCCCAGCCGACGGTGTTGCACTCCGTCTCGTATTGTAGACGGTTGCCCCTGTACTGGTCTTTGGCGCAGCACGCGCGGGGGTACACACAGTTCTCGGTCTTGAACTCGGCAGACAGCTGATCGGTGTCTACAGATTCGACGTCGCAGCGAATCGTGTATTCCATCTTGACGCGATCCCTCGAGTACTCAAAGGCTATCCACTGCACGCCGTTTCCATCCTGACGAACGACAAGCGGAGTTGTGGCGGGAATAGGGCCCGGGGCAGCGTTGGGGTTAACACCGCCGGGGGTCGAGCCCGTCGGCGTGGATAGCTGTGCGCCGTTTTGAGTGCTCGGGGATGGACCTCCAATGGATCCTGATTGCGATGGCCTCTGGAGTTGAGGTGGCACTTGATGCGCTTCAATCTTTTGGTGCCGTGGACTGCCCGTCATCCCAGCTTGCGCGTGCTGAGTCGCGTGTTGAGCGATCTGGTGCTGTGGCGCGGTGTGCGACATCATCATATTCGGCTGGGAAGTCATAGACTGGTGGGAAGTCTGACCATGCTGGCTGTAAGGTGAAGGCGCAGGCTGTTGTGGCATAGATCCATATTGGGTCTGCGGTGGATAATACATGGACTGCTGTGGCATTTGCTGCGAAGTCGGCTGGGCATACATGCTCCTATGCTGATCGTGACCAGAGGGCGACGCGACAGACGCGGGCGAATTAGACTGTGGAGTCTGGTAGATGGGGGGGTACTGTCTATGCATTGTCGCAGCCATCATGTCAGGCGTCTCAACTGCAATTGGCGCGTTAGCAAGTGAAGCTAGGAAGTATTGTTGATGAGATTTTTGACATGTTTTTTCTTTTTACGTGGTGTGGGGACGCGACTTACCTGCGGACGTGTATCCGCTTGTCGCACTGGGGGTACTGTACGGGCTCGCCTGATAATAGGGCAGGCCGTCCTGTGCTGAACTCTGCGCGGCGTTCCCTTGATTTGCCTGTTGATAGACCGGAGCGGAGGGATGGTTGGATGTGTACCCGGATGGATGCGATGGCTGTTGTGGAGGTGCAGCCTGGGAGTGATGTTGTTGATGAACGATGCTGGGAGGTCGATGATGCTGGAGGTGCGAGGGCGGTGGGGCCTGGTGGGGATAATGCTGCATAGAGAAGATTCCCATTAGTTCTGTCGACTCCAAGCAACAAGGCTCAACGCGGACGAGACTGGGCAGGAAGGGGGACAGGGAAGCGAGAAGGAAAGAAAGACCAGACGAGAGCAAGGTTTTTTTGCTTTTTTCTTTATTTGCACAGCATCCTGACACTATCAAGGAGTGCGAAGCTAGATATGATGACGGGGATGGTGGATTGGATTTTAAGGCCTAGCCTCGGAAAGGCAACATCCACCTTTCACCTTGCCCTTGCTGACGCGCAGGCCATGCCATGGGTGGATGAACGGAAGCGAGAGCAGGGGGCCAGGGCAAGAAAGGTTTGAACCATTCATAATGCCTGAAATCCCAAGATCGGAAATCGAGGGATGTGCATGGCCCTGGAACAAGTGGGAACCCACTGTGGTGACATCCTAGATCCATGATATGCGCTCGAGAAAAGGATAACTGGAGGCCTGGAGAAGGGAAATAAAACAGAGAGAAAGGTTGCGGGAAAAAAACACAAGGCTACTTCGAACCAGGGAATAGGATGAACATGATCCCATTAGTAGGGCAGCAAGCAGGCCAGCCAGGCTGGACAGGACAGGACTGGACAGGACAAAGCAGGGGAGGGGAAACGGCAGGGCACTATTACTGTTACTGACCAAGACCCAGGATCCAGAAAGATGTCGGTAGTGAAGGGTAGCGAGGATGGAAACTGCGAGGGGGGAGATGGATGGAAGCAGGGTTGTGAAGATATTTGAACTAGATGCAGCGCAAGGTTAAGTGGGGCTGGCTGGACTGGCTGTGCAATGCCTCCCACGGCGGCGACGACAAGAAAAAGAAGACGGAAAAAAAGGAGCCACATCAGCTCGTGGCAAGCAACCATGTAAACCAAGCGGCAGCGACCGCGCGGGGGGGGGGAAGGCCAACGACAGCAGCAGCAAGAACAGCAGCAGCAAGAACAGCAGCAGGCGCTGGCACGTTACTGGCAACAATAACAGAACGATGGTATAGGTCTTGATGCGTAGGCTGTTTGGGCTTGTCCAAGCATTGACGGGCAGCAAGCTCCAGGACTGGTGGCTGGCGGAGTCGGGCGCTCAAGGCTCGTCGATTCGGCAAACGAGGAGCGGCCAGTACGCAGGCATTGACTGCATTGGAAAGACGAAATGAAATTATGGGGCCCAGGAAAAAGATAATGGTGGGCGGGGCCAGGGATTTTAAGCAGACAGGGATGCAGGGGCCAGGCAGCGATCCAATGAGCATGGCTGAGACGAGGGCGAGGGAACGAGGGTTTCCAGAAAAGGGCCTCTACTCCGGGCCTAGAGTAGGGTGCATGGCCACCGTGCTTGCGCGCGACTCTTGCACACTTGTACTGCGGTACAAGCGTGTACGTTCTTGTGTGTCTTCGCGCGAAGGGGCGGTGTGGAAGCGCAATCCCAGCCCGTGGCCGATCCCTGCTTCGGCTCGCAGCTCGCTTGCTCCCCAGCTCACCCCCGCTGCCCAGTTGTCTGGTCAAGTGGCTTCGTGTCGGGGCACTCGCGGAATGACTGCACTGCAGCCCTAGACTGTAACCGGGGACCGTTGCCGTTTGGGAGAGTACTTCCATCCCATCCACCAATCCATTCCCCCATCTGTGCATCTCCAGCGGTTTTGAGCCACACGCGCCACCAATAACAAGGGCTTTTTTTTGGTCTTTTTTTTTTGGGGGGGGGTTGCTGAGGGCCAACAGGGCCAGCCGGGCTCGACGATTCTCCGGCAACGCTGGAGAAACAGAGAACCAGCGGCCGCGTTCCTGTCACTTGACTGGTCTGGCTTAGCTCGCGGTGCTGTAGTACTGTGGCAGCTATGTGCTCAGCTGTGCGTGCTGTGCTGCGGGACCCTTCAGAGAAGAGCGCCAGTTTTCCAGCAGTTGGCGGCTGTCGCCCGGGTCCCGACAATGACCCACCCCCTCGAGCCGTTGGAAATTGCCTGTTTGATGTCGCCGCCCATAGCACACCATACTATCCCTCGCACATACTTGGACGGTACACTCGCGTGCAATTCGCCTTGCTCGGCGCCACAGCACGAGGCCTATGAATAAGCCAGCTGAGCTCCTAGCCCGAACTGCCCAATCTGCCGCCAAGGTTTGGGCCTTGCCGTGGTCCCCCAGCTCCCGGTTCCCCCGGTCAATGAGTTGAAACCTTGCTGTGAATCCTGTGGATCTGTGGGCGCGGTACCGGGCGGCGATGCAATGCACAGCTGGTCTCGCTCCGCTATCAGGACGCCAAAAAAGAAACACCAAAAAAAGAGAATAGGCATTTGGGAAGGAAAATGACAGCCTGCTCGTGTGCATGACGCGTCGAGGGGCCCTCATCAATGCGTGGTGGTATCCCTGTATTTCCGCCGCCGGCTTGGCTAGCAGGGAGATCCAAGGTCTCCCACTGTTCAGACTCTGTGGGTCGCACTAGCAACCCCTGTCCGGCGCACCTTGTCGCATGCAACGGTGTCGGCACCCCCAGTCTCTAATGTGAAACAGCTTCCTCCCCTGCAATTCCCACAAACCTGAGCCCAATCCGGTCCCGGTCAGGCTTGCGACGTTCGATCTCGTTTTCTGGAAACACCCCCAAAATGCAAAGTGTCTGGGTTTGATGATCGATAGGCCCCGTGGCTTCAAGAGTCGGCGAGTGCAGGCAGGTGCAGGCAAGTGCAGGAGCGGGTGGCCATGTGAGGTGCGATGTGTCCGACAGGGGAGGGCAGGGTGTGCTGTGCTCGGAGGGCAGCGACGTGGGCGACACGGCGAGTAGGACGTGCATATCGGTACTACCGTGTGGAAATGCCGCCAACAAGTAGGAGGTGTGCTAGGGTCTCGTTTGACTTTCTTAGAAAACGCAATCATCAACTCACCGAGTCATTTCCAGGCTCTTCCTTAAACTGGCCATTGGCCTGTCGATGATCTCTAGCCATCGTCATCAAGCCCATATGGAAAGTGTCCACGGCAGAAGAGATCTATCGAGTCGACCTGCACAACGGCTGACAAGTTAGCATGGCAGCTGCCAAAGGTCTCATTTCCGGCCGGTGTTGCCTCGGCTTGTAGAGCGTTCAATCGACAAGGTGCCGAGGCCAAGGATGTAGCTTTGGCACTAATCCCGCGCGTCCCTCGAGTCCAAGTGTCACTTCTTTTAGACCCACCAGAACCTTCGACGCGCATCGAGACTGCGCTGTTGTCAAGTGTGGCATTGGCAGTGGCTCAGAGTAAAGGAGGTAGTGGTGACTATGCCCTGGGAAGTGCACGCAATACTGCAAATGACTATAACTTACTGCTTAGCGTCTTTTACGATGAGTCCACCAAAATCCCCTCGAGCATGCGAGTTTCGAATCCAACGAACCTCGAGGATTGGTAATTTACTGCGCAAAAGGGGTTAGCAATGCTCATGGACCATTATGAATGGCCCGCTGCCGGCCTTGACTGACGCTTGCGCAGACTGGAAGCATTGGACACCAAGATTGTAGGAGACCGTGCAAGGTAGATGCAAGACGGAGTGGTCAAGCTCGGTCAGGCTGGCGGTGCACGGCAACATGCGGCGGTGCAGAGCTGCCCGGGACCAACACCTCTGTAACGAATCCTCCTTTGAAGAGAGGAAATGGAAGGGATTGTGCTGAGGGGATTGATTGAGCGCACACACCTCGAAGTGATTCGTGAATGATGGTAGTCTGGAAAATGGAGTTAAAAGGCGAGAAGACGTCGTCTGTAGTACGAGCGTCCGCAGGGAATCCCGGTATGGTCAGGTGCGAGGCTTCTCTGGCAGACCAGACACTCGGGATGCTTTGTGGTTGGACTTCAGCCCAACAGCCACGTGAGGAACAAGCGTGGATGTCCTGAGGATGAGCAGGGTCGTATCCTAGCTTTCGGGGCCAATGCGGTCAAGGATGAGCCGCGCGGGCAGGTGTGCTGAGCAAGCCGGTCGGCAGGCCGAGTTGCAGAAGGCCAAGAATTCGCAAGCGCAGGGAAATGCGTGTCTCGACGCAAGTTATGTGCCGACACGGCTCGATGCCGTCTGTATCTACTTTTGAGGTTAGCCATGGATTTGCGGGCGGTGGGGAATCGAGGAGTCGCCAGGGGACGACTTCTTGGGACGTGGAGGTAGGCAGGGGTTAGGTGGAAGTCGCAAAGGCGGAGTAGGTACTCCGTACCGACTATGACGCAGAATCCTTGTCCGACTAACACAGACACCGTTGACAGCGGGCAGCGACAAACGAAAATGGGGCAACCGGATGGTGACAAGTCGCTTTCGAGACTACTTAAGCCCGGATGAAGGACGTTAGGATGCGTTGGGACTGCAACGGCTGAGGCGAACCAGGCCGTAATGACAACACGAGGGATCCGGCGGTCAAGTATTCATACAGGAAGGACCGAAAGGAACGAGGTGCTGCATGCTTGTGGCTGGACAAAAAGACACATCGGAGTAGGGTTCCAGACCTGCCGCCATGCCGCCCACTTGGGTGCGGGTGATATTAAAGGAGAGACTAGAGTGTCAGGGGTTAAGAACCTTGGAGCGGCAGTCGCGTGCCACCCCAGCAAAGTAGCACTGGATGGGCCATTTCCCCGTCCAAGGCGTGACGTGATGAGTTGAGCCGTGCCTCGGAGGCCAGGATCTGCCACAGATCCGCGGATTGTTTGAGGTTGAAATATCTGCTCGCTTCATGGTGACGCTCGAACTTGAAGTTGCCTCAAGCTGGGCAGGCCTTGTGCGAGCGGAGGGGGCTTCGGGTGTGACTGGGGGATTGGGCGAGGTGCCGCGCAGAACAAAGTGGAAGAAGCAGTGCTCACCTGAACTTGAGTCTAAGCAGTCAGTCAGGCCGCGCGCGAAACGGGGCGGCCCACTCTCGGGGCTCAAGAAGCTGCGAAGGCTCGTATCAGTCACGTAGGCTCAGCAGAGACGTATTGTGCCACGGCTTTTTTTCTCGACAAAGATGCCAGAGATCGTTGTTTGGCTCAGAAAACCTCGCAAAGCAGAGAAGGACTTTCGCGAGGGGAGAGGGGAGGGGTTGCTGTTGAGAAGCGGCCGGGTGTTGCGCTGCTGGTCTGCAGGAGATTGTGTCCTTTGACCAGCTGGGCAGACAAGAACAAATCCCTCCAGCACGAATCCTCTTGTCGTGGACTGCGGCGGCGTCTTCGATGGGCATGGGCAGACGAGCCAAGGTACTGTACCCAGCTGATGGGGAACGCACTTGCTGCAAACTGTGTGAACGGCAAGCCTCGCGAGCTTCTTGGGTGGTGGCGCAGGCAGCCGCTGTGTGGAGTGAAGCTGTGGTGATACCGACGGACAAGGTGGTAGTGGCACGTTGGATTCGGAATTGCCTGGTCGTAATGGCCGTAGAAAGTCGAGGTCGAGTCTGTGATGAGATTGGAGAATATGGCGAACCTTGAAGGGGCTCAGGGATTTCGAGGTGGGAGAAAATCCTGGTCGCGGAGGAGCAGGGATGATCGTGGTCTGTGACCGTTGCGCCTCAAGTAACCCTGGGAGGCGGTTGACCAAAAGTTAGCCTGAGCCGGAAGGAGACGAGATGGCAGATGGCAAAAATGGGCGTCCTGGTATAGACGACAAGTGCAGTGAAGAAGGAGGAGGAGAAATAAGAAGAGAAGCAGGGCGCAGGGCAGGGCGCAGGGCAGGGCAGGGTAGGCAGGTAGGGTAGGCAGCTGGTAGGGCAGGGCAGGGCAGGGCAGGGTGCCACAGACTGGGCAGAATCCCCATTTCTTGGGCTCAAGTGCGCTTCAATGTTGCAAGAGGGTACTCCATACCTACCTAGGTACCTACATGTATGTAGGTAAGAGTGGAGTGGAGACCCTGTGTGCCTGTCTGGGTGGCCTTTGCACGAGGTCGCGTCGTGGGTTGGGGCTGCTGCAAGCTCTGTCTCTGGAGCCAACAGGCGTCATCAGGGCGCTCTGGACAAGGGACTGACCGTGACTGTGGATGCCAGATGCAAGAGGTGGATGCGATTCTAGAGGCCTGGCAGGGCTGCGATGTGCACTACTCATTTTCACCCTCACGAAAGCACAAAAGAGATGCAGAGGCCCAGCCAAGAGGGGGGCAGGTGACAGGTGGTGATGCAGCCAGCAGTTGCAGGAGGACATGGAGGACTTGTGAGATTTCAAATGCCTGCTCAGTGCTGCGGCAGGGACATTAAGCTGGATGGCTCATCTGGCTACCTGGGGACTTACTAGTGTACACACCTAGGTGCCCAGGTAGGTAGTTCACAGTACGGGTACCCACCCCACGGGGCTGCAACTTGCAAGATAGTCACAGCACAGTGAAGAAGACAGGCAGCATGTTAGCCTCCCTACCTACCTAGGTAGCTGCATACCTACCAAGATACCAGCAGGTTGTTCTTCCTAGCCCAGCAACCCAAGTGCAGGTATGGGAGCACAGTGCACTCTCACCACTGTGTGTCTGTTGACTTACAGAGACAGGGTCTTATAAAGACCTAACGGACTTCTAGTAGCCTAATATACTCTACTACTAATTATATATATAAATAGTACCTCTATAGTCCTCTCTCTTTATCTAGTTAATAGAAATTAAGTTAAGTCCTATTAATCTAAGTATACGTAGCCTATACGTAGTCTACGCTAGTGCCCTAATTAAAATAACTGCTAAACGTAGAGAAGGTATACTACTAGGACACTACTAAACTAACAACACCCATCCCTTAAGAGACTTTTAACCACACTTTACAAAGAAACTACACTACCTAGGAACTTACTAGGTAAGGCTCTTCTTTTTTTTCTAACTAATATATTTTCTAACTATTCGTATATTACAGTAAGTAATAATTTACTTTAATCTTTAACGTTGTAATAGCTTATAATTTACTAAAACTAAAATTGATATATATATACATAATAAGTTTTAAAATGAAATTAAAGCTAATAACTAGTAAATTAATACATGATATATATATATATATATAATAACTTAACTATAATACTAAATTACTAAATAATACTTACTTTAATTAATTAATAAGTAACTATTATATTATAGCTATTTATTATATTTTCATAAATTTAAAAACTAAATCTTAACTATAATAAAGTTATAATTTATATTTAAAGTCTATTTATTTTATAGATTTAACTCTGTAAATAGTTATGTTTTAGATTATAATAAAAGTAGTAGTATAAGTACTTTTTAATTTTAATAATATTAAATGTATTTTTAGAACTATTAGTATATAATAGGCATATAAAGTATATATATTATCATTATTATTTTTATAATACTAATAGGGTAGTTTAGCCTTGAATTTAAAGT
>MAVT02001595.1:0-11316 GCA_001702395.2 Diaporthe helianthi
CTAGTTAATACTACTATTAGAAGTAATACTCCTTAGCTTTATCTATATAGTATAAGGCTATAGCTATATATTTATAGAGATAGGCTTTTTAATACTATATCTTTTATAAATACTAGGTTTTTAAGCGTTTACTACTATATAAAGGGACTATATGCCTTTAGGTTGTCTACGGATTAAGAATAATACTACTAAAGTAGCTCCGGTCATTAGATCGTGCTGGATTGTGCGAAAAAGAAAAAGCCCCGCTCTTACCACAGTGTATCACAAACTACTAGGAACAACGACCAGAAGCACTTCGGGGCTCTATAATGCTACATGTAGGCCCAAAATGTGGAGCTCGTACGTTCCAATCAACATACATAGTTGCCATTACCCTCCATAACTCGCCGGTCTCTTGGTCTCGAAAGCGCTGCCATTACGGCCCTTAGATGCCGCTATCATCTTGGCTGTTTAAATGTTAGCACTTCTGATTGTGCGGAAAAGTTGCAGAATAACCACGATGTAGGTGATTGGAAATCAAGTAAAGGCAGATCAAATCTGGGACTTACAAGATATGTGCATCGTCACAACCAGACCACCAGTTGTTGCAGTCGCCAAACCAGTTATCCCAGTTTGCGCAAACACGCTCAATCTCTGTAGTGATCGGCGAGGAGGGTGACTTAAAGAGCGTGTTTGCCTCAGCCTGTCGCTCAAGGATCTGCAGCGCAAGACCCTCACTTGCGTGGAAGGCTGCACACGATGGTGTCAGTATATGCTCCAGCTGTTAGGAAGCTGGGTTCGATCTTACCAATGTGGCAGTGCATCAACCAGGTTCCAGGGTTGTCCGACTTGAAGGCGATGACGACGAAGCCGTTCGCCGGCAGCAGCACAACGTCTCGACGAGGAGGGTTGGACAGAGTCAGGTTGAGCCGGTCTGGCGAGTATGTTTGGTTAGATTGCTGGAGGATTGCAAAATCGTGCCCATGAAGATGTATCTGGCAGCAAGCATTATATCAGCAAAGAGTGCTCTAAGTCTAAAACGAGTACGAGGGAGTATTTGACGTGCGCAGTAACCTACAGGATGAGCGCCAATTGTGGTTCCAGCGAGCCTGTTCCCAGTGAGTACGAGGTATACCTAGTTCGAGACGCGTGTTAGCATTGAACTTTTTTCTCGTGTGAAGGTGCGAGCGACATCTCCAGTAATAATCAGCACATACCCAGCTGGAGCTGTTGAAGTTCTCCGGGATGATGACCCACTGCTGGGGCCAGTTTCCACTGAAGTTATCCAGGTCCTGGATGGTAGGGTGGCTGTAGTTGATCTGCAATGGCGTGAACGTAGAAGAGCTCTCGGGATCGAGGGCGAACTGTGCAAGGGGGAATGGCTTGTTGCCCGGCTGGAGTCCGGTGACGTTGGACTCGACACTAAACTGCTCTCCATCCTCGGTGTTGGCCGCAGGCCCCACGAACCAGGGGAGCTTCGGCTTCAGAGACGTGTATGGCTCGTCGGAGCATGCCAGGGAAACGTTGGGCCACGGCTGGGAGGTCGGGTCAGTGGTACTTGCGGCATCATACCGAACAATGCCTGTGCGCTCATAGCCTGCCTGTGCTTGTTGTGACTGGCTACAGCCTGTGGCTCCCCAGGTCCGGATCCAGAAATTGCCATCCTCGGGCACTGGGTTGGCACCACCGTCATCTGCATCAGGCCTCGCCTCAACGATGACTCGGTAGCGTTGCCCGATGCCGATCAGGACAGAGGTTGTGAAGTACGGCTCGATTGGGACAAAGTCTGAATCGATGACTTGGAGCACGTGGTTGTCGATGCTGAAGACGAATGTCGTCCTGAAAGAAGTGTTGATCAGCCGCAACATGTACCTTTTGGCTCGTCCATTGCTGGGAATCTGTCGCTTTTCGAATTTCAAGACGAACTCCTCTGGGATGGGTGAGTCAGGTGGAGGGTTTGTGGCGCTGAATCTGGTGACATTTCCGTGGCCATTCAGGAGGATGCTAGGATTTGTGAGGTCTGGATTCTGAGTGTAGATGGATTCAAAAGCACTGTCGTGTCCCCAGTCTGTCATGAGGATTGGTTGCTTTGGCTCATCAAAGTCGGCTGTGTCCGGTCCATGGATTGTCTACGAACCCCCAGATTAGTGATGAACTCACTTGAAACAGTCATGATGGATGGTACGTACCAGAGGACCCTGAAGTCCATCAGCGTCTAGAATACTCAGTATTAGCTTTCACAATAGTAATGGATGTCAGGTGGCGGCTCCAGCGCTGAGTGGAGTCTCCGAGTGAGAGCACTTGAGATTGTGGTGTGAGATGCGCCGACGACGCGATGCTTGAAGATAGAGAGCGAAACGCATGGTGATATAAATTTGCTTTCCGACACAAGATGGTAGGAAAATTCAGGAGCTACTCACACTGCACTGAGTAGTGGGAGTGATACCAGGAACTACCGTACTGGACCGCTTTGAAACTGTAGGTATAAGAATCACCTAGAGATGACCAAGTCAGCGGGCCGAGATTTTTTGTACGTAGGGTCCTGAATGCAACCTACCAGGGGCAATTGGGCATTGTGTTACACCATTGACACCATCTGCGTATGCCGTCCGGTTCTGTCTTATACCGTGCCAGTGGATTGAGGTCCCGTTGTGCGCCATCTGGTTGATAACCTTGACGTTGACTGTGTCTCCCCAGCAGGCTTGGATCCACGGCCCAGGGTATGTGTTGTTGAAGATCTTGGCCTCTGTGAAGTTCCGGCCATCCGCGTTGATCCAACCATCATTCACGACCAACGTGTAGTTCCTCTGCACTCCGATGGGTGCTTCATTCTCATAGTCGGTCATGATGTTGAATTCCCGCCCGTCCGGGTGCCGAAGCCAGCATTCACGGTTGGAAGGTGTGGAGCAAGGGCGCCATCCTTCCATGGCTCTGTAGTCGCATCGGAATTGTGTGTCTTCGGGCCGACCTGTAGGGGGCTTGAAGATTGGGTCGCCAGGATTGCCATCGCCTATGTGAGGCTTTGTGGAAGTGGTAGCTCCTGTGTCTAGGATACTGGGTCCAACAGGCCATTCCAGAGAATCAAAGAGTGGTCTCTGGACGCCTCCTAATTCATTGAAGGGGTCGAAATTGTTGGGAGTGATCCAAGTGAGCACCTCGGCGAGGGCCACCCAAACACGCTCCGTAAGACGCATATTTACTCAATCTTGGTCTTGGAGTGTACCCTAGGTAGGATAGGTATGAGATGCGAGACAAAACTCAGTGGAATGTAAAACAGAGGCAGCTTTCTGCGGCAAAATAAGGGCGAATTCCGGGGGCGCATCTTATTTAAATGGTCGAGCAACAACGACGAGATATATTCCGGCCAGCTGACTCCCTCTTTTCCACCCTCTCTCGCTCACCTGTGCAAACAGGGAATCACCATTCCATCCCTTGTGGCTGAACTCATCGACGTGGTCATGGAGCAGTCATCGAGGATTCTCCCACACCTGGGAAGCTCGTGATAGCCCCAGACGGCGAGGCAACATTTGGACTGGTGTGCACCACGGGTTCACCATCAGCTTGTAAACGAGGCCATGGAGTAATCCTAGGCAGTGAATTATAAGCTTCCCCGCTAAACTTCCCGATTTCCAGGATCCTTTGTCCAGCACCCTGATATTATTCGTCGTCGTCAACTAACTTTAGAAGTAATCACACTTATTGTGCCCCGAAGAGCGCTAGACACGTCGTAGAGGCGCCAATCGAGGCCTTTCACGTCGGCGCTTCACCGTGATGGGGGGCTGATGAGAGAAGGTCAAACAGAGGCATGGTGCCGGGGGATGGGCATCTATCGTGGAGCTGAAGGCTTGGCGCCAGTCGTCTGAGGTGAGACCGAGCAATCCGGTGAGGCGAAGGTTGGTGTGCGGCTGGGGGGCGGCGCCTCATATGCCTAGCATTGCAGGGCTGATGGGTCAACTGCTCCGCGCCGCCGCGGCGCCGGCCACGTTTTAGTGCCCGTTATTACTCAATCACATGGACAAATTTGCTTACTCTACGGCTTGATACGGGTATTCAGCACGGCTTAGGCAAGCCTCTTAGTTCAAAGTATCCCGGCATTTGCTCAGATTCAGGAGCAGCACTATTCTCCCAGTTGCCCGGGAACAGTACCCTAGGGTATCCTACGGCTGAATCATCTGCCTAGTGGCATGTTTGGGTGTAGAATGTGTGTGCACACTTACAGTCATGCTCACTGACCTGGTCATTTCGTTCTAGTTCTACTTAGTACCGGTGGAATTAGTCATCGAGAGATCTTACCAAGGGCAGCCAAGTGGAGGTACTCGTCATAGCCCGTAAGTAATGAACTCTGCCTTAGGTGAAGCTGAGTGGCCTTTGGTGATCTGGTACAGGTATTGCTATAACTTCTATGAAAAGACCCGGGTGCCAGCACGGAGCCTCACGAGACTATAAAGACCCAGCAATAGACTTTTGGGTGCACCCCCCATGATATTCCTGCGACTTCAATAATGACTCCTACCCAAAGTCGTGAACTAGCATCATAACTTGAACAGCTGTGTGGAAGCTGCTCCCACACCTGCCCCAGTGGTTGTAAATAATCATGCCTCGTGTAACGCCATCTGACCTTTTTTGGGCGATTTGAGGATGGCCGTCCCCATTCTTCTAGATTCTGGCCCTTTGGTACAGTTCGGATAATTACCAAAACCCAGCTGAGAAAGTTATCGGACCTATTTTTTGGCTGTCTTCAATGTCGCCTGAGGGGCGCCACTCGGATGTTCCGATTGCTTAGACTATGTGTCTGTACGCTCACACATCGCCATGAAGCGCTCCAAAGCGCACAAAACAAGCATTTCTGAGCTTTTCGAGTGAGTTGCACTTTGCAAGTCACAGTAAAAACTGTCACACCGCTTGAATGTCAGCCACTGAGGTGGCTTAACAATTCTCGTGCGAGGCTGTGCTGGCGTGAGACCTAATGCATTGACCCATTGACCCATGCCTCTTTCGGGGGCTTGTCAGACAACACTTGATCCCGTTGTGCAACCACAGATACGTAATTTCATACCGTATTTAATATGGCGTTGAATCTCTATGGGAGCGGAACCATAACCGTGACCGTGCTTGCTCAACTGGTCACAGGATGTGTGGGAGAACTTCAGCGGAACGTTTTCATCACAATATGACCTGGACAGATAAAAGTGAGAAACAGGGATGAAAATGGCGCTTCGCACAGCTGAAGGGAATTTTTGCACTTCTGGCAATGTGAGAATAAGCAAGGAAACCCCCGCAGACCAAGACTCGGTACTTAACCTGGACATGCATGAGATGTCCAAACTTGGACTTATATCTTGGGGACAATTACACAGATTGATATAAAAATGGGTTCGATTCTTGTATATTCTCCCCTAGAACTGCCCACAGCTTGTCCATGGGCCGGAACAGAGCTGCGACTGATGATTTCCTGGGGCATTCGCTTGCATCAATCCTATGCTATATTCACCAACGACAATTTCAAAATGGCCCCATCCCATTGTTTTCTATGCGCTTATAGCAGAGAGACATAGTAAGTCGATGCTTAACATCCATGGATCCAACAACAGTTGAAAGTCACCAGCGAACAAGCAGGTAGTGATCTAAGCCACCTGGGCATGCTGTTGGGGGGCAGACTGTTGAGGGCGGGTCATAGGCGCGCCTGTCTAGATCAAAGCAGCTAGAAGGGCCACAGCACCGAGAAATGAAGAGACCACGGTGAGACTGGTGTCGAAAATGGGTGCCGCCGCACTGGTGACGACGCCGGTTGAGGATGGTGAAGCAGAGCTACTAGAGGGAGTCGAGACAGAGCTCGTGCTGTTCGCAGGAACACCTGAAGAGCTGGGGAGTGTCGTCGGAGACGAAGTTGTAGTTGAAGAATATGTTGAAGAATCGGTTGGATCAGATGTCGTGCTTGTCGCATTGGGTGAGTCGAAAAAGGCTGGGTCGATAATTCCTGCGGAATAGTATCCAGCGTCACCGCCGCCTAAGTATCAACTTGTATCAGCATCTGACTAGGTATTGGAATTGACCATATGACTAGGCCAGTGTCAAATTGGGATCAAAACAACTCACAAATTTGGGGCATAAAGCCGGGGCATGGCACGTCGCACTTGGACGCGTCTACTTTCTTGTCCTCAGATGGCATCCTGTCAAAGCAGGAGCAGCCTGACCCGCGAACCACGAAAACAGTGTATCCCTTATTCGCACAGTCTTCAGAACACCCGCCCAGGGAGTTGAACGTCGATTTGTGCTCATCGAGGGCGCCCAAGGCGTAGCAATCAGCATATAAATCAGCCCTAGTGCTAAGGGTGTGGCCGACTGCTGCGAGTTGGCTGAGAGCTAGCAGACATCTGACGTGATTCTTCATTGTAGAGATGAGACGACACTGGTTTGTGAGTGATTGGTTTTGTTGGGTGCAAAGGTGCTCAGAGCTGGAGAGAGTGAGTATTGTTGGTGCAGCATCGTAAGCTGAACTTACCTGTGAGGAACGTCCAAAACATATACCATGTTGAGAACCCCTGATCCTTGCCCTAGTAGGTGATATTTCGGTCACATCTTGCCACGAAGGATTGGTGAAGGATCAAGCCGACCAAAAGAAGAAGAAAAGCGGACCCAAAATACGAGTATGTCGTCGGTCAGCTGCCGTGCGGCCACTTGACTGACTGGCTGCCTGCGCACGCTGGCACAGCCTTGGTCGTCTCCACACCCGTAAATGGTCTAGGAGGGCACTCGGGATATACCAGTTGATAATAAAAAGTAATTACTCATCCGGTATATGTATCCAAACGAAAAGCATAGCAGTGAATTCACTTGAAGATTTCATTATGTACCAATAAGTCCTCCCCTGGCTGTAATGTGCCCGGCCTATATCCTTTTAGTGTCATTGATCGTTTTGCTCTCGGTCACACACCGCTAGCCTTGGAATGAATCCATTCTCCGCTTGTGCTACCGAGAGCCGGGGGAAAGGTGGGTAGTGCCCAGGCAGCAACAGATCACACACACCACATGTCCTTATACTATAATCAAGAATTGGCATTTTGCAACCACCTTTTCCATTCAAGTATTAATAGTCACGCATCCTTTAGAAGGCCCTCAGTTTTGTAGCTTCTATTATATTTCCAGATGAAGGCGGTGGGACATGGATTCTATGATCTGCTCAAATGATGAATTGGAAAAGCAAATTGGCATTGATTAGAAGTCACTTCAATACACTTGAAGATTATACATCCTAAAGCAGCTTGCTTCATAATCCCATGCTTGGTAGAATAAGACACAGGAATTTGTGTGTAATGGTTGTTTTACCCTTCCTGCAAGGCTAAGTAGCACTAATTATGAAGTTATGGAAGAGTTAATGAATATTTCGTAATTACTCTTACAAACATGGGGCTCCACTATTGCACCACTCCTTAGTTACAAATAGGTACGGGCTCCCCACACTCTCTTTCTATAGGAGAGAGACTTAGAAACTAGCTAATATGCTTTACTTAAGATGCACTGCTTCGATTTGTAATACATACTCGAGATGATACATATTCAATCCCAAGGTCACGTCTTACACTGAATTACACAATAGTACCAGATCAATGGAGACAACCAAAGTGGTGGCAATACCTCAGAGCTATAGGATGGCCAGCTTGAGGTTTGTTGTTCCTCTAGAGCTTCTGGCGACCTTCAAAGTTTGGTGGCATTAGTGTGATACATTATGTACGAAATGAAGTCTGTATCCCGCTGTGGCATGCTCCAAATTGAACGGTAACACCGGAGTTTTGATGGCTCAGCAGAAAGTATGAACGTATCGGTATAATTCAGGATGTATCCTTGGCCAACACTTGTGCACGCGATTGGTAGTCACAGGCTCACAACATGATCCCTAGGTGCGCAGCAGCCACAGACGAGCGAGCTAGGCCACAAAAGCCCGGCACTTATTCCCACATGCCATCAATCAGTGGTCGAGAGTATATCGCAGTTGCCCAGGTTTCTATTTTTTTTTATCCTCTTCACAACCTTCGACTTTGAGCGTTTAACACTGCATGAAGGGGCCGTACGCCTTCAGGTTATATACGGATTAAGGATGAAACCACCTACTTCCAAGTGCCGTGGCTATGGCACACAGATGTCTAGTCATAAGCATAAGACAGCCATTGCGACCCAATGTTATGGCACGAACGCATTTCCTCGTCGCATTTCTGGGCGAATTCGACCTCTCCGGCATTCGTCTTGCCTTCCATGCCTCCGTCTGTGTTATGCCTCTCGAACTTCCGTCTGAACTTCGATCTCGTGCCGCTCCGCTCAAAGTCAATCAGTGACACCCGGACATGCAACCGGGGCTCCGAGCCAGCCTCTCCTTCAACACTTGCTTTGCGCACCAGTATATTCCGCAGAGCCACATCTTTGTGCAGGACACCAGCTCTGTGAACCCTGGCAAGGGCCTTCTGTACCTGAGCTGTGAGTTCCTGCGCAAACATGTGATCCACTTCCTTCTCTGTGTGCCCAGCAATGGCCAGCGGCAGTCTTCCCCATGATTCATATCCACGCCCACCATAACCTAGGAGAAGCAGGCCTCCATATCCGATACCTGAATAACAATCACGCAGTGGGTGCCGGTGTGTGAATTTGACTACACCCAGACAGACAGGAACGTGCTTGCCCTGTATAGACTTCATGCGCTGGTAGACACTGTCTTCTCGGTACATACCCTTCAGTTGACCAGGCTGGAAAGCTTTGCCAAGGAATACATACCCGTGTACCTCAAGCTTGTACACTACGGAATCTGATTCGGGCGACATGCCCATGAAAACATGATTGAGGTGGTTCTCTGGGTGGTAGATATCATAGACTTCCGGCCTGTTTGTAACCCGGTCTTTGATGAAGTGTCGAATAGCATCACCTGTCGAGCGGACCTTGTTTTTGTGCTTAACATGGTTGGGACAGAGGGGATCATCAGGCACAGCCCCGTCAGAACCACCCATGACTGACTGTAGACAGGCTGCGCTGCAGTAAGGGATCTCCCGGACGTCAGGATTCTCTGGAGGCTCCTCAACACTGATGGGCGTTGTTGGCCTGGGCGGTATGAATGATGCTATCCAAGCCGCACCGTCTAATTGTTGGCGTCTCTTGTAGGCCGGATTTCCTGCCTCGTCGTTTGTACACCTCTTTCCAAGCACCGAAGACGTGTCTTGAGGTGGATATGGGTATTGAACGCTGCTTGTGGTATGCTGGGGATGAGGATATTGACTGGCAGAAGTAGTCTGGAGTGCATGGCTATCAGACACTCCACTGTCGCTGGTCCTTCCTTGGTCCGAGGGCGGTGCGTAGCTCTTAGTGTCGTAGGCCTTTTCCTCTTCATTGCCTGAGTTGGAATATTCATTCCTGACTCCTGTCCGCCAAATGAGCCCTCGGCCTTCCAAGATTCTGTGCAATTCACAGTTCCCTTCCCGGAGCTGCCCGTTCTGTATGGCACGGAGTGCGAGGGAGACGATACGTAATAGAGGCGATTCGTAGATTTCTGGGGTATTTTGGGATATGCTGTATTGGAGGACGGCCGGGGTCTCAGGGTCGAGGGTCAAAAAAACAAAACGCATCCCCGTTGTAATCACACCAAAGCGTAGCCGCTCGTAGACCATGCTCGAGTATAACTGGGAACACACAGCCGCAAACCAGAACTCGCTTTCGGCAGTGCTGGGTTCGGATTCGTCGGTGCTAGGTGCAGGGTAGCCGTGGCTCATAATGGCTTTTGGGTCAAGGATCTTGTTAGATTGCCCAACTGCCTTGTCGATCATCTTGGCTGTAAGCTTGTGGGGAGCCTTTGCCTCTTTGACGAAAAGCAACTGCCCGGCTGAGGTTGACTCTCCGGTATCTCGACTTTGGCCACTAACCTGACTCTGGCCGCTGTCTTCGTCAAGACCAAACCCTGCATCTAGGGCAGGTTTGAAGATGGAGAATACGTCGGCAGGTCCAAATCGAGACTCGCCAAGGATTCGCTTATAAGGGTCGTCGTCCCGATTTCGCTTTGTCCCAGACCTATATACACAACAAATACACCGTCAGCTAGTGGTCTCCTGAGTCGCGACTGTCTTGACCTACATATTGCGGGGTACACTGTTTTTGTGGGTTGGAAAGGTGACGTTCCCCGGCCGGAGCTTGTTGTTCGGCATTAAGCTGCCTGCCTGATGTGAAGGAGGCTGTATTGCTTCTGCGACCAAGATCCGGGTGCGTTCGCTGGCTAGGATGTCTCGTAATATTCTGGTTGCAGGTGCGTGCAGTGTATTTGCATCGTAGAGGAGCAAGGCGCTTTCCGAATCGACCAGGACAAGTTCTTCGCCGACGTGCTCAACATGTCGCTTTGCTGGGAGAAATAGCGGTACATCATCGGTTGCATGCAAGATCGCGTCAATAACGGCGCGTTCTTCGCTTAAATCAGACGCCGTGCATGGTATGATAAGTTGCGGTGTTCGGCGACCTTCAGGGTTGTTGATTGGGCCCTCGGTGCCTGCCGTCCTAGTGACTCTCTCGGCGGCGATGCATGCTGGAACGGCGATCTCGGCGTATGAGGCGATATAGCTGCGCAAGTTCTGCGGTCGGAATGCTTCTGGGGGATCGTGACGAGACATGGCCGGCGGCGTGGATAGGTAGTTTGACGTTGAAGATATGGTGGTGTTGGAAGCAGATGTGGTCCAGGATATTAATGGTCCAGGATATTAATCACTCTGTTCAATGACGTGTTCGGCCCCAGCTGCGCTAGTCAAAATAAGGTTGCTGAGCCTAGGGCTGTGTGTCCGTTAACTCACAAGCTTAGGGAAATTCTAGACCCTAAGACAGAGTCTAGGTAGCTTAGTATACCTAGCTACTTATGTTATATATGAAGAACGCGGATATTGGCGCACCTAAAATCGGATGCCGCGCACCCATTTCTAACTAATTAGCGCTATAACTAATTAAAGCCTACCCGCTATTTAACCTCCTACTACTTTATATAAAAGTATAAAGTACTTAAGCACTTTTCTTACACTATACTTATCGCTATAACTCTTATATATTTTACCTTTTTACGCTAGAAGAGGTTAAGCTATTAAAGAGAAGTAACCTAAGTATAACTAAGGCGGTATACTAGAGCTAGAGTTGTAACAATATACCTGTATACTTGTATACCTATATACCTAGGTATATAGGTATATAGTATATTTGTATACCTGTATACCGAAGGGTCTTATATATCTATATACTTGTATACTTGTATACCTTGTATACCTATATACCTGTATACCTGTATACCTATATTTGTATACTAGGTATACAGGTATATAGGTATACAAT
>MAVT02001596.1:0-11302 GCA_001702395.2 Diaporthe helianthi
TTCAATTAATATAGTGCTATAATTTAGGTTATTATGCTAATAACATTGAAAAGTAAGCAACTCGTTGGAGTAAGCAACTCGTTGGTGTTTAACGTTAGTAGTTTTATATTTACTTCTATATTAAGAGTACTAGATATTAGATTATATATAGTTCTAGTAGAGTAGAGTATCCCTTTAGCTTAAGGGTTAATCTAATCTTATCCCTATTTTCTTCCTCTTCCTCTTCTATCCTTATTATACTTACTAACTTAGTAGTTATCTCTAAAAATATTATACTTACTAAAAAATATACTTATTAGTTATATTTCCTTACTAAAAAGAGCCTTAGATAACATTACCTAGTACCCCTATAACTTAGGTTACTAGCTTCTCTTATATAAATTAACGTTAGTAAGAGAAGCTCTTAGTAGCTTTACCTTAGCTTCTATTATTACTTTCACTAGTAAGTAATAGAATATAGTTAAGCCCTTTATATTAAATATCTAAATATATAACTCTTAGGGGAAGGAGGTAATAGCTAAGGATCTAGTTATAATTGACTATTTTAAGTATAAATTTTCTTATTAATAAGTTCTATTAAAAGAGTATAGTAAACATACTAAAGTAGCCTATTTTACTAGTAAGTACCTAGTATAAAGGAAGGTTAAGAGAAGATTTACTATAATTAATAGTAATATTTTTAAAAAGCTAGATAAAATTAGTATTTATATTAATAAGCTTATAAGTTAGTTACTTACTATAGTATATCTATAAGTAATAGTATCTTTTAAAAGTAATAAGTATATTTATACTATTTAGTAATATAATATTATTAAGTATTCTTTTAGCTTTAAGTTTATAGCTAAGAAGTACCTTAAAGGAGGATAGGATTTAAATAAAAAGAGTTATTAGAAGTACTAGTAAAGGGATTATTAGTCTTTAGATGTTATAATTATATATAGAATATATAAAGATAACTAGATTAAGGTATAGATATAGGCTAACTAGGAGGTAGAGATCCTTAAGTCTAGGGCTAATATAGTTAAGGTAAAGTAGTAGATAGCCTAGAGGATTATAATATAAAGTACCTAGTAAGAAGAATAAGTTATTAATACTTAGAAGTTCTTATAAAGTAAAGGTATTAACTTATATCTTTTATACTTATAAGAAGGGAGGGAGAAGCTATTTTATAAATTAGTATTCTTTATAAAAGAAATAAAGGAATAGAAGCTTAGCTATACTCTAGTAGCTTATAGTATAACTTTTCTTTTTAATACTATATATTATGTAAATAAGAAGGGATAGCTTCTCTTTATACTACTTTATTAAGATAATAATAGGTAGTAGTACCCTAGTACGTACTTCTTAATAAGTAGTTAGAAGGCCTATTTAATTACTATTTATTTAGAGTAGTTAACTATATTTATAGTATTATAGACTTTAAGAAATATAGTAATAAATAACTTAACTATAGAATAGAAGGGATTTAGGGTCTTAAACTAGTAACATAGTATAGAAGTGAAGTTATAGCTTTACTAGAAGTATTAAAAGCTATTAGTATATAAGATCTTTAAGGGGAAAGAGTAAAGGAAGGTATATAGCTTAGCTAACTTTATACTATTCTCTATAAAAACTATAGAGGAGTATACTATAATATATAAATAAGCTATTACTACTATCCCTATAGCGCCTAAATTTAATAAAGTTAGGGAGTAGATTAATAAGAAGCTTATTAATAGTAATAACGCTTATTAGGTAAAGTCGGTATATCTAAATATCTTAATACTTATTTAGGTAATAATAACTTCTCCTTTTAAAGGTTTTTATAGCTACTTAAAGTTTAATAGAGTAAAGGGTAATATAAGGATATTCTTACTATAAGAGACCTATAAGCTTATATTAGCTATATCCTCCTTAAAGTATTATAAAGCTAATAGTATTATAGTAAAGTTAAGTATTTTATTTTATTTATTAGAGTAGAATATCTATTTTTAATTACTTTTTAAGTTTTTATAGGTACTAATAATAGGGTAACTATATAAGGTATAAGAAGATAAGGAATTTATTATAAAGTAGAGTTTTTTTACCCTAAATATAGTAAAGGGGCTATATACTTATTTATTCTTCTATAAGTTTTAGCTTCCTTATATATACTTATAGAGAGCCTATCTTTATAGTAAGAAGATTCTTTAAAAGATACTTAAGGGATTAATTAAAGAGGTTATTAATTATAAAGGATAACTTAGGTATACTAAAGAGCAGCTAGACTTATTAAAAGGTATACTATATAAAGAAGGTAATACCTAGGAATTATAGTAGTAAGTATTTTTTTATTAACTTATACCTTAAAACTTTATACTAGCTAACTTACTAACTTTTTACTTTATTAAGGTATATAACGCTAATCCCTTCTCTTTAATTAAGTTTACTACTATATATAAAACCTTTTTTAAGTATACTAAATAGCTATAGAATTACTTCTATTATACTACTAAGTACCTTAGCTAACTCCTAGATAAGTAAGAATATATACTCTTACTAGTAAATATATTAAGTAATATAACTATTAGCAAGGCTAGTATACTTAGCCTTATATAGTTATTACTAAAAAGAAATAATATATAGTACTTTTTAAATATAAAGGTACTAGGTTTAGCGTTACTACCCTTATTTATATAGGTAAGTAGACCTCCTACTATACTAGTCCTTCTATTACTAGTACTAATACTATTAATAACCTTTAGTAAGGTAGAAAGTTAGAAAGGAGTATAGTAAATTTGGTAGGAATAAAGTAACTCTATACTTTTCTAGAAGTAGTTATTTAGTAAGTTATTAATAATAAATAAGCTTAAAGATAAGACTAATAATAGGTATTCCTCTATATATTTATCTTATTTAATACTACTATTATTATAACTCTATAAGCTAGACTTCTTACTAAGTAGTAGTAGTTCTATAAGAAGTTTACTATAAAGTCCTATAAGGAATCTACTATAAATAGTTAACTAGCTCTATTATAAACTTCTAACTCTCTACTAAACTTCTATTAGGGATAATAAATTTAACCTTAATAAGAGTATACTTACTATAATAGTAGATTTAGTATAAAATACTAAAGTCTCGGTGCTAAAATCCTTATAAGAGACTTCTAGGATAATAGGGATAAAGAGGATAAGTACTATAAAGACCCTTAAGTCTAGTATATTATTTAAAATTTATTTTATAGGTAACTTATAGGGGCTAAGTTCGCTAAGATATAACTAACTTATATTTAGTATAGGTAACGGGAAGGGGTAGATAGGGGGGCCTACTAGGGATATAGAAGAAACCCTGAGACTCTGGTTCTGCGGATGGTTTCTTCCACGACAAGCCGGATAATGTCCGTTGCCATCTCTGGCTTTTTCTCGGTCACATTTGATCCATGAGCAGTAGAGATTGATTGGTAGGGGAATGTTGGACGCTCACGCATTTGGTAGACCGGTGGCAACTGTGCGAAGTCTAGATTTTTCCAATGGTGGCCCAAGATAGCGTTGCAAAACGATGGTTTGTGGTGGCAAGTGCAATGACTTCTTCCACTGGGTCTCAGACTCTCAGGCCAGCTCAAGTTGGCATCAACCGACGCCTACATCCACGAATCTCCTGCAAGCTCTTGACCCAAGCACCAAGGGCCTGCAGAGCTTAAAGTGCTATGTGGGTATGCCGGGGCAGCAGAGCCGGTTGGGCCCCATCCTGGCTCCCGGCAGCATGGTGACGCTGCCACCCGTGGCCCAAGCAGCATTTCTCATAGGAACGCCAACCTGCACAACATCCCAAGATCATCAAGCTCAATGCGTGGTGGCCGAGCTCCTGAGAAGTTTCATGACTCGAATAGACTACCTGCTGAGCTGGCTACGGCCCTACGGGTCCGGTCCTGCCGGTTGGTTTTGAGGGCCGGGGCGGACATCACATGCTTGGACATCGCCCAAGCTTTTCCCCGCCACAGGTCAGGCGTCCCTCTCTTTCCCGGCCGCTACCAAGCTGCATCGCTCCTGTGCCCATCTCCCTTCTGCTCATTCGCTATGAGCCAAGCGGAACCCGAGGGGATCCGAAGGGGAGCACGGAGCAGTGAACAAGAGGAAGAGGATGTCACTGCCGATTGCATCGACGCACGATGTCCCGGGCTCCACGAGACACCCCGCACTCTCCCCAGAGGCAGATGGCCTCTGGCCCAAAACGTGCCTTGACTCGGTGTCGCCCTTGCAACACCGCACAAAGTAGCAGCCAAGCCCTCGCGATGCCTCTGGTATGATGCGCTCCGCGGCCGCGGAGCACCGTCCCCCGGTCTCGCTTTTCCTGCCTGCCGCCCAGCCAGCTCTCCTCCCCCCCCCGCAGAAACCATCCATGTTCTGATCGCTGAGGCAGGTGGTCCCACAACGATGTCATTGCTGTTCATGCGAAAGCTTCCATCCGGGCGGTGTTTAGCCAGGATGGAACCAAATAGACATCCTTGTGTCCCTCGCCCCCAATGGACCCTTGAGAGCGGACACGCTGATCCCAGGGCTGGGCTCATAGATGCTAGCTCATCGCTTCATCCGGGATGGTATGTTGTAGGGCAGAAGAGTCGTCCTTGCGTAGATGCTGTTGGACAACCGCTGCGGACACGAGGCTCTGTCTTTCTCAGAGCCGTATGCTGTAAACAATGGAGCAGGCACCGCGGCTCGTGTATTGTTTCGTGAGTCGGCCTGGTGGTCCAGGCGATGTCGTCCGGCTCACATACCACACAGCCCAAAGCCGCAATCGATATCATCCGAGCCCTGTCGACAGCAAACAGAGCCGCCAGAGCAGAAGCAGGATCCATCTCCTTGGCCCAGCACTCTGAGGGCTTTCGATGCGCGCATGCTCGTCTGAACTCGTGAAGCGAATTCGACTAGTTCTGGATCTTTGCTTTCCTCGACGACCCTTGTCAGGTCCAAGTCGCCAATGGGGCTTTGCTCGCGGATCGGGGCGGCCGTAGTTGCGGCACAGATGACCCAAACGATGACTTGGAATGATGGAATCTTCATGTTGCCAGATGCTTCCAGGCTTCACACCGTCACACGTTGAGAGAAATCCACTGAATCCCGGGATTTTGAAGGTAGGGTATGGATATGCGAGCTGTGATATTCAGGGGAGTACAGGACGCAGTTGGGGTCAACAACGAAAATGCCCAACAAGAATACGCGTCTGTTTTTGTACCTCTGTCAACTCGACTTGGCACGCTAAGGGCAATAATAACAAGACCACAAGCAATGAGGGGGGAAGAAGAATTCAAAAAGGCTGGGCTCATTTATTACCATGTACCAGTCCCGGGGACTGACTGTCCAGCTAGCGTGACAGTTGGATCCAAAACTATCAGCGTCACGTCCGGGCTCACAAGGCAACCTCGGGCGTAAGATGTCATCCGATGATGCGGCCATTTTACCCAGTACAAAGTTTTGATGGGGCATTCCCTAAAGGGTCACGATCGTGAGGAGCTTCCAAAGCAGGCTAAACTGCGCCGTGTTTGGTTGCATGAATGCTTGGCATTGGCCGGCGGAGGCACTCCGTGCTCGCGGCAGTTGGGGCCACTGGGCTGACACCGCGGGAGAAACAACAAGCTGATGAGGCGCTTCCACAAGTGTTTTGGGCCGATAATTTACTGTAGCAAGACGCCGACGCTAGGCCCCTTTGCTTGAAACTTCCGTATTTGGCACGAGATGTCCAGGTACGGGATCTGCCCATGGCTATACATATATGGCTCAAGAATCGTGGGGAGATGTTGAAATAAGCAATAAACATTGGCCCGCTGGCCCGCTGGCTACTGTGGCCAGTGAACGGGGCGTCTTGGCGTGCAGCACGATCGTCGCAAGTCGAACTTGGGGAGTACGATATCCGTACTGTCGACTCAGTCAAGGACTCAAAAAGCGTTGTCCGATAACAATGTCTGCGGTCAAGTGAACCGATGAAAGACTGGCCTGGAATGGCGTTGCGAAACACATTTAATGATTGAATATCTGAACGGTATTTCGTAAAGAGGAATTACTAGTGTACCGTTAGAGCCGGAGACCGTCAGTCACTTCGATGTGATTCTAGCATTCCTCTAGGCTGTTGGGTCTGCTTACGTACTCTTGCCGCCAGGAGCTCGGGCCACCCGGACTTTGCGGTGGTTCTCCGCCGAAGCTTCCATTTGGCGAACGTCATTACCGACATCGTCACAGCCTCATCCTCCCCTCTTTAACCTCAAACCATCTGTGATACCAGACTCTTGTTACCCATCTGCTTACTGGCCGTATTTTCCTTCCCTCTCGAAAACCACAACTCCAATGTCGTTTACGATAACGTTACGGCAGGGCCCAGCCCGCCTGGCGACCCGCCTCCCTGAACTCTCGCAGACGGTGGCAAAGTCCTCACCTCTGACCTCTTCCATCGCCACCCGCGCATTCCACCGCTCCAGCCGACAACAAAATGCCTTCTTCACGAGCAAAAACACCTTGCTGACCTCGTCACTCGCGCGATCAGTACCAAAGACCACCCTCACGGCCCGCCTCATCGCCGCAGGTGGTAAGCGCGGCTACCAGAGCCAAGCAACCCCGGCGGCGGACAATGCCTCGACGATGCGGAAACTGCTCGTCGGCGGTGCCATATTCGGCGGCACCCTCGTCGCCATCAACGCCGTGTTCAACCGGGAGACGCGCGAGGACGGCGGCATGCCCCCCTTCGAGCGTTCATATCTCAACAACACCTTCCTGCACACGGGTCTGGGCATCGGTATTATCGGTCTTACGGCACGGCAGATGGTGCAGAGCGGCTTTGTCTACAGGCTGATGGTGACGAGCCCATGGGTTGTTGCGATCGGTGGCCTTGCGCTGAGTTTTGGCACCATGATTGGAACCAGGGCTATTGAGCCTGACAAGTAAGTTTTGCTGTCCCTCAAAAGTGGTAAATCTCTCTTTTGATGGTCTACATGGATGCTGACAGCGTTTGTTTCAACAGCTACATCCCCAAGTACGCGCTCTGGACCGCCTTTAACGCCACCCAGGCCGCCTTCATCGCTCCTCTCCTCGCCTTTGCCCCAGGCGCGCTCATCGCCCGCGCGGGCCTGTACACCGTGGCCATGATGGGCTCCATCTCCGTCGTCGGTGCGACAGCCAAGCAGGAGAAGTATCTCTACATCGGCGGCCCTCTCCTCGCTGGCGCTGGGCTGGTCATGGCTTCTGGCCTCGCCCCTCTGATCATCCCCGCGACCGCCGTCCGAACCCTGGCCTTTACCGAAAACATCTGGCTGTACGGAGGACTTGCCGTGTTTGGTGGCTTCACGCTCTACGACGTCCAGAAGGTGCTCCACCACGCACGACTTGCTGAGCGGGGTGTGATCAAGCGGGACCCTGTCAATGAGAGCATTTCGCTCGAGCTGGATTTCCTCAACATCTTCATCCGGATGGTCCAGATCCTGATGATGCAGCAGAGCAGGAGGAAGTAAAGGGTGTGCGGTTGATTCAAGCAAGTCACGGCAACGCATATTGCCGTAAGGCTGTACCGGATTCTTTTAATAGGTTTTCTTCGGCGATGGGCAGGGCACCCAACTGGGACTTAATTACTCTCCCCTCTCTCACATCGGCGGTGCTGTATTTGCACCATTTCATGGCATCAAGGTATCCAGTGTGTAACGCAGCACATCAATGAAGCAAAAGCCAATTTTCAAACGCCGGTGTGAATTGTACAATAGATAAGGCCATGTGCATCCTCCTACCCTAAAGTTCGCATAGTCCGTCCCGTATTGATTTCCGCCCCGCTACTTGATTTCCATAAGTTGAGTGGGTATTCCTACATAATCCGAACTTGGATTCTCTCTATCGACACATGCACAAAAACATGAACAATAATAATTTACTCCCCGCAATCTTCAACAACCATCATCCTACCCCACCAGAGAATGTACATCTACTTGAGCGGCGGGAAGTCCCGGACATAGTGCGTAGGACACTGGTAGCCCGAGGGGTTCTTGTCGAGGTAGAGCTGGTGGTAGTCCTCGGCGTCCCACCACTGGCCCGCGGCGACGAGCTGGGTGGTGACCTTGCCGCCGAACCACTGCTTGTCGACGGCGGCGGTGACCTCGCGCGCGACGGCCTCCTGCTCGGGCCCGTGGAAGAAGATACCACTCCGGTACTGCGTGCCCGCGTCGTTGCCTTGCCTGTTGCGCGTCGTCGGGTCGTGGATGCGGTAGAAGAACTCGAGGAGCTCGCGGTAGGTTACCTTTGTGGGGTCGAAGGTTATCTGTGTTGCCTCGGCGTCTGTGTTCCTCTCGCGTGTCAGTCTGTCATCTGAATCACTTGATGGTCCGTCGGTCTCCTTGGGAGAGCGAGCTGCTAAACCCCCTTCCCATCATCCGTCCGTCCCGGGCAGGGGGCAGAGGGGGTGAGGATTCGACTCACGTCCTGTGTTACCCGAGCACACGGCCCGGTAGCTCGGGTTCGCCGTGTCACCGCCGATGTAGCCCACGCGGGCGTCGTACAGGCCCTTGCCCTCAAAGTGCTTGCGGTAGATGTGCTCGACGCCCCAGAAGCATCCCGCGGCCACGGTGGCCTTTTGTGCGCCCTCGGGGATGTTGGCAGCAGCAGCAGCAGTGGCGGCGGCACCGTTCTCGGCCGAGGAGATGCCGAGCGAGGTGGCCGTGGTGAAGGGCCGGGTCAGCCGGGCGATGAAGCCGGGCATGCTGGAGGTCATTGTTGCCGTCGCGGCGAGGAAGGCGAGGATCAGGGCGATGAGCGTTTGTGGCTGGAGGAGAAAGTGAGGGCCTTGGCGGGGTGTGGAAGACGGTGGAGGGGGGGTTTGTTCTGTTGAGGAATGCAGTTTGACTGGATTTTTGTGGTTACTTGTTATGTTATATGTAGTAGGGTCGACGTGAGATGTGAACGCAAACTAGTTTGAGAGATTGAAGTCGAAGTGCTTCTAGAATAGTATCGTGGACGAATAGTTACGGCCCGGACAATTGCATCAGTTATACATTTAAAGTCGTGACGTCGACCGCGTTAGCATTCGCCTTACGAGCTGCGGAATGACAAATCATTAAGCTGCAGGGCACCACCCCGCCATGCTCCCCTTGCTCCGAGCTCTGGGACACACTCTCTTTTATCTGCCCATTTCCGCGTACACAGACAAGATTCCCAATTCATCTACCGTCGCTGTCTCTTGATTTTCCGCCTGTTATGCGGAGTGGCTGCTGGCGATTGTCCCGTACTTGCTGTACTAGGCTCAGGCGACGTTACTGGCATTCTAGGCCTCATGCGTTTCCTTTGCCTTGGCTGCAGTGACGGTTCCTCCCGGATGGCTTGTTGCCATGCGGCCTTGTCAACAATCCTGACAATTTCCTCATATGGAATGAGAATGTCCTGGCCAGCCCTTGCATCTGGCTGTGTAACACCGTCCTCGGCTATACTCACTTCACCATTATCCTCTTCGTTATCACTTTCTCCATGACTACTCGCCGCAGACTCCCCGTCATGCATGCTGAAGAGATCGTCCTGATGTAATGCGAGGACGTGACCAGCACGAGCAGCCTCACGGACATCCACATTCCTCAAATCATGCTCGGCCCCATATAGCTGACCACCATCCTCGATATGACACCGGAAGGCGTTGAGAATGATGCGGTATGGTGGTATCTGCCGTTGTGACTTTTGCCCTTCGTCCATGGTGCTGTATAATTGTAACCGCTCCTCCTTGCTATGATAGTCGATATCGAGTGCAAGGACCAAACGGCAGTGCCCATCGCTACCGTAGATGTAGCTTCTCGCCCTGTCGAAGGGCAACGGATGAGACAATCCAACTTCCACAATGATGGACGGGAACACATCAGGAACATTGCCAACGAAGATGCAAACATCTGGCTGGGCCGACTCGTATCTTGCCTGCTCTTCAATGCACTCGTTACGTGACTCAGCAGCTGAGGCCAATGTTGTATTGTCTGCTGTTGCGGACGCACTGGATGGAACAGATTCGCCGGGAAGAATGACGAGTGGATACTGGGAACCCTTGGGTACCATGCTGTTTGGAGACGCGTTGGCTCGGGCACTGGCGTCTGCCGTTGTCTCTGCCTCTCCCAACTTCACTGCTGCCTCCTTTTTGGCTCGCCTCTCTTGAGAAAGCATCCTCTGGAACTGGTCGGAGAATTCGCATCTTAAACTACAAACGTCCACCTCAGTCTCGAGTGCTGGACTGATATGATCGCGAAGAAGCTGCCCAATGCCATTGGCGGTCTGATCATGCAGCACCGTAGGCATTCGAATCCACAAACGATTGCTCACGGCACCACATTTATCGACGTGAGTGAAGAAGTCGTAGCGGACTTTGTCCAACACCCAACGTCCAAATTCACAAAGTTCTTCTGCTGATGAAGGGAGCCCCTCGGCTTGGAGCAATAACAGGTCTCGAGACAGAACCGCACACGGCTGGTGCTCGCCCTTTTTGTCTTCGGCACATTCTCCGGTATTACCTTGAATCTCCTGTTTCAGCCCTAATAGGGACCACAGCTGTGTGTATTCCTGGGGAGATAGCTCGAACTCGTGAAGGTCAACCTCGGGGGCGTCACCTTGCCGATATTTCGAGAGAAATCGGAGAACAGCGATGACTGGTGCAGGGAGAGTTTGGTTGGAGGGGGGCGGTTCGAGCGCTGACGATGTCTCAATGTCTTCGAGTGTCTTGTCTGGTGGCGGCGTGGTCGGCGCGGGCGAGGGCAGCTGTGAATGTCGACGCAGGCGAGATCGCGTGTTCGGGCTATCGTCACGGTCGCCAAGGTAAGAGGATGAGAATGATGACACTGAAGACGACATGTCTCTGCGCTGTTACCCGACCATACCGCTCGGTGGGCTTGGAGATGATTTGCGACGATGGAGAGCGATGGCGTTGTGTTGATGGTTGCTTTGGGTTTACACGGCTTCGGGCTGCAGGCCTGGTTAGGCTTTCAGCCCCCCCCCCCACTGGTTTAATTGCCTAGTTCGGCGCCACACTCAAGTTTTACCACAAGCAGAGTTGTAATTCTACACTAATTCTACAATTCTACGGTTCTATATTACTATAATTTAAAGTAATTTTAATAAACAAATTTTTCAAATATTATACATTAACATTTTAAAGTTAAAGTAATATACAGAGTTGTAAAACTACAAGAAACTACAAAACTACAAAAACTATAAAACTATAAAACTACAAAACTACAAAACTATAGAAACTACAGAAACTACAAAAACTACAAAAACTACAATAACTACAAATCTATAAAATTATAAAACTATAAATACTACTATAGGTACTACTATAAGTAATATTA
>MAVT02001597.1:0-11292 GCA_001702395.2 Diaporthe helianthi
TTGCTTTGGTAACAATTAAGGCTTAGTAAAATAATAGTTTAATAGTTGCTAAAGACTACTACTAACTTGTAAAACTATTATAACTTAATTACTATTGTAAATACTTAAAATTTTAAGTAACTAAAGGAAATATAAAATAAATAAGCTATTAGCAAGGCTGAAATGATTATTAAGTTTATATATTTGTTTTAATAAGGCTATTATTGCTACTAGATATAAATAAAAACTTTTAATTTTCGCTTCCTTTAAAAGATTAAACTTTAAATAACTAAAAAAGAATTCCCTTTTGTATTTTATAAACGCTTTAAAAACCTTTTATTAGAGATATTTGCGCTATTTTAATTAAATACTTTTAAAGATAATAGCTAACTTTGAAAACCTTTTTGTAACTATCCCTTTTAGGGCCCTATTTGCTAGAGATATTTCGGGATAATTGTTCTCTTTTATTAAGGCGTCGAGCTTATTAAGTGCGCCTTCCTTTATTCTAATTCCTCCCTATAAGAGTTAATATAATAATCCTTTTTTTTTAATCTATTTGCTAATATTAGTAAGTAAGGTAAAAACTAGTTTTCCAAGCGCTTTAAATATAAAAGCAAAAGACTTGCTTAAGCTATTCTTTTTATTTCCAATAACTTAGTTAGAAACATTTAAGGTTAACTTTTACTTTTGCCTATGCATTTACCTTAAGTTGCATAGCTATAAGGAATATTTAATTAGGCTTAATATATAGCTAAAATTGCTTTAGTTGCTATTTTTCTACCCTAGGCTGCCTTTATTATAATAAATAATCTTAGCATAAAAAGGTTTAATAAAACCAATATATTTCAAGCTATTTCAAATATTGAAAACTTAGCTTGCTAGTTTTTATACTTGGAAAATAATCTTTTAACGTTGCTTAAGCAAAATACTAGTTCTTATAAGCTTGCTAAAGTAATTAACTAGGTTATTGCTAGCCTTAAGACTTAATAAACTTAAAAGCAGTAACTTATTGCTTTCTTTAAAATAAATAATAAATTAATGCAAGTAGATTCCAATAAGGTAATTAAAGGGCTATATAAGGATAATTTAAATAATAATTTACGTAAATAGAAGGCTAGAGTTATTAAATATAATTAAGTCCTTAGCAATTCTAAAGACCTAGCTATTATACTAGTTTAGCCCTTCTATAAATACTTGCCCCCTTAGGTAAAAAAGTCTTTCTTTTTTAAAAAATATATTAGTTTTAATCTAAAGACTATACCTTAGCCTAAGTTTAAATCTATTTTTTTAAACTTTTTTAATAAAAAGATTAAATATACTAAGTAGGATATATTTAGCACTAGCTTTATTCTATAGGATTAACCTATTCGCTTTTTTAACAATGTTAGTTCTATTTTTAATTATAAATAGTTTTCTCGCAGTTGTACTATTTCTAATTAAAAACTGTATTTTATTAAAATAGTGTTTTAGAATAATCCTATTAATTGTATTACCAAGGGTATTGCAAATATAAAAATTAATATTATTAAGTTCTTTTAGCTAAAAGGAAATAGTTTTGTTAAAATTTAAAGGTATGCAAAAGCCCGTTTGTATAACGCTTAGCGGGACAACCTAGGGCTTTTTAGCCTTAAAGCGGTTAATTTTATCCAAACCCTAGCTATTATATATAACAATAACTCTAAACCTTAATTAAACAATAACAATAAGGTTTATATAACCATTAATAGTATTTAATATTACAAAGACGGGTTTATTAAAGCTTGTTATAACTATGCAAATCCTAATTATAACGCCTATTATTGCCCTAAGTTAGAGGCTCTTGCTAATTACTAACTTATTTATTGTTTTAAGTAGAAAAAAACGTTAGTTATTATTAGTACGCTTTAGGAAGCTAAAAAAGGCCTAGCAAAGTACTTAAACCTAGATGTGGTATATAGGTATTGCGATTAGCTTAGTGCGGAAATAAATGCCTATATTTAAAAGCGCTTTAAATTCCTTTTTTAGAAAAATTATGTTAATCTCCCTTGTATTTAAAGATACTACTGCGTAGTTAAAAGTAACCCTTTCTTTAAAGGTAATACTTTGCTTAATACTTTAAAAACTCTTTTTAACTTAAATTATTCTAAATTGGGTTATATTAGGAGTTTAGCTATAGCCTTTAACGCTAAGATATAGATAGTAATAATTAGTAATAAGTTAATATGTTTACTTAACTTTTAAATTTTTGCTATTACTACAAAGAAAAAAAGGATAATTAAAAAGATATTTAATTAGAATAACGCTATGTTTAAACTTATTTTAAATACTCTTATATTAAATACTTATATTCGTTTTGCTAATAAGGAATTAATTAGAGCTCCCTAAAATACCTAAAACCTTAAGGATAGTTAGAATTTTTATTTTTGGCGCAATTAAAAAGAGGGTATACTAGATAGCTTAGGTTTTGCGGAATTAACTAACTTGCTTAAGCGTTTTTGCACTAAGAAGCCTACTAAGCTTGTTTTAGCCCCTAAAGAAGTAGCTGCGCAAGCTATTTTTTTTAAAATTATTAAGCTTCGCGCTTTTAACTTATTAGCACTAGGTAGCACTAATTTTGCGCTAATTAGATAGCTTTATACCTTATAAGATAATGCTAAGACTATATTAGAAATCTTTTTCAAACTAGTGCAAGATATAGCACCTAGGTTTTATTAGCTATTAGTTTTAGTTGTAAGCGCCCTAGATACTATGCATAGCTAGTTTATTGTTAGCTATAAGGTTAATTCTATTTTTATTATAACTAGGGATGTAATTAATTAAAGTTATTATAGTTCTACCTATTTAATAATCCATATAGGTAACAATACTTAAGCGCCTATGTTAACCCTTTTTAACACCAAAGTTAAGATAAACCTTCTACTTTTATCCTATTACAATAACAATAGTCTTTTTTACACCTAGTTAAAGTTAATAAACTCCACAGTTTACAATAGAAAGTCTTTATCTCTAATCAAAGTAATAAAAAACTAGGTTTACATTAGTTATAAGCAAATTCGTTAGGTTTTCTTTGTAGTTAATAATATTATATACAACGTAGCTTACTATATTCTCTTGGGAATACCCTTTTTTTTAAATATAAACCTTACATTTAAGAAATCCAATGGATTTTTGTTTACCTATGTTACTATAGGTGACTTAAGAGTAATATATAGTCTTGGATAAAGGAATTAAAAGCCCTTTAGCGTTACCCTAGCAGCTAGTGTAAAAATCCCTAAGCGTTACATTCCTTACACCTTAGCTATTAAAGCTAAAACTAATTAGCTTAATTAAAATAACGTGTATATTGGAAATCTAGTTTAACCTTCTAAAAGCTAGCTAAATTAGCTAAAGCTTAAGGAGAGTAATAAAGTAGTTAGCCTCTTAACTAGTAATAACTTTAAAAGGATTTCCGCTATATATACTAAGGAAGTTTAGGCCTAAATTAAAACAATATACTAAAAGAAAGGAATATCTTAGCCTAATCATTATTATATATATAGATCTTATAAAGTAAACCAAGTAGCTTATTTTTGAAAATAGATTAATAATATTCTATCTCTAGCTATAGTAGCTAAAGTAGTTAAAAAAACTTTAGCTTTAGCAATTAAAACGCTATATAAGCGCGTAGGTATTAAAGTATACCTTGTTAATAACTATCCCTTAAATAGCTTTATCCTTAATAGAACTATTAACTAAAAACTATTATATAAAAAAAAAATTAAGGAAGCTATAAATGCTAATAGGGGCAGTATATACAATGCCTAGATTTAGCCCAAGTTTTCTAATATCCCACAAAGGTTATATCTTACTCTTAATCAACTTACTGCAATAATAAAGAAAAGCTATAATAGCTTTTTAGTTGCTAAAAAAAACATGTTTATCTATATACTTTTTAACTAGGAGAAGACTCTAGCCTAGGAATTTACCTATATCTTCTAAATTAGCATAAGCGTTGCTTCGCTATAGTTTATTAAGATAGTTCTATATAAGGCCTATTAAAACAACAATAATATATTGCCTAAAGCCCTTTGGGAAATTGCTATTAAAATACTCCAAAAGCGCTAAGCTAGTAGCCTTATTAAGGAGTTTTATACCTTATATTATAACAAATAGTTTCTCGTTAGCAAAAAAAACAAGGGCTATTAACTAATTAATAATGTTAGCTAGGCCAACAATATTACAATTAAAAATGCATTTATTCCTTCTATTGCAAATAAATTCTTTAAGGAGTTTGCAATATATATAGTTTTGTTCCTTTTTAACGTTTTTTCTAGCTACAATTAAATTAAGCTAAATAAAAAGAATAAAAATATTATAACTTTTGCTATACTAATTAAACTATTCTAGTAGTGTAAACTTTCTATAAAAGCTATAAATTCCATTGCCTAGTTTATACGTTGTATAGTTCAGCTCTTCTATAACCTTATTCCGCAAGTCTACAAACCCTTTATAAATAATATTATAGTTAAAAGTTTAACTACAAACTATAGCGAGCAAAAGGCTTCTAATCTCCCTAGAGTTAAACAATTCGTTACAAAGTACATTAAAAACCTTAATAATATACTCTATAACACTAAGCTAGCTAGAAAAATAATTAATACCATAAAGTCTAACTAGTGTAAAAAGTAAGCCAATATTGTGGGCTATATATATAGCACTCTTGGTTGGTTGCCCACAAACAAGAAGATTATTAAAATTAAGGAATAAACAACGTATACTACTATCTCTTAAGTTTAGTCTTTTATTAGCCTTGCTAACTACTACCAAGCGTGGATTCCTAACTACAATATTATTGCTAAGCCTCTATTTAACCTTCTTAAAAAAGAAGCTATCTTCGCCTAGAACAACACCTATAAAAACGCAATAAACTAAATCAAGGTAGTAATTACTTTAAAGCTATATCTAATTAACCTAGATTACGCCAAAGAAAACATTATTCTTATAGTTAATACTAGCTTGCTTAAATAGAGTGCTTATTTAATACAAATAGTTAATAGCGTTTAGTACCTAATACGCTACAAAAATAATGCCTAAACGAAAGCTAAAAAGCTCTATAATGCTATTAAACAAGAATATTGCGCAATACTATATACAATTAAACGCCTTTAATTCTACATCTTTAGAATACATTTCTTCCTAGAAATTAATTCAAATGTTCTTGTTTAGCAGCTTAAAAGCTCGGCAATAAACGTTCCAGGGGCCCTAATTACTCAATAGCTAGCTGTTATTTGCACCTATAACTTTACAATGGTCTATATTAAAGGCTTAAATAATTTAATTGCAAATACCCTATTTTAAAAGCCTGCTAACCCATTTAACAATAAAAACTACCGCTATAAGGGTAACATTAAAAACTAGTATAACTTAACACTTGCCTAGCTCTTAGTACTAAAGTTAAAAGCTAATTAAATGCTATTATTTTAAAACAACTATTTTTAGTCAAAGTAGTTTAAGCAAATTACTTATTTTTTTATCTATAGAGAGCTTCTATTAAATCTTAAGAGCAAATAATTAAATACATTTAAAAGAATAGCCCTCTAGTTTATTATACATAAGCAAATTCTTTAGCGTTTACCTAAAAAAAAGCTATAACGCTAACATATTATTAACAATTCTAATTAAAAACAAAGAATTATCAAAAACATATATACCCCTTTTAAACACAAAGGGCGTAAAGCAACGTATAGGCGTATTAAAGCTATATACTACTAGAAGAGGATGTATACTAACGTAAAAAAGGCTATTTCTATTTACCTTAAGTATACTAAATAGAATATTTAGCACTATAACAATAGGGTTATTCCAACTATACTAAATAACCCTTTTGCCAAAATCTATATTAATATCCAACACTTCCCCTTTAATTGGGATTATGTATACCTTATAAAGGCTTGTTGTAACTTAACTAGCTAGCTAAAAGTAATAGCTTTGCGTGTAGCTAACGCTAAAAGTATTAAAAGGTTCTTCGTTAATAACATTCTACTTAAATAGGGTTTACTTTTTAAAATTGTTATTAATAGAGGAAAAGAGAATATAAGTGAATTTGCGGAATATCTATACTAAATTAACGTTTATTAAGTTCTTCTATTAGCCTACAACCCTTATACTAACGGTATTATAAAGTAGAGCTACTTTAACCTAGTTGCTACTATAATAAAAATAATAAACAAGTATAATATTAAAAGCTAGTGCAATATATTACTATATATACTCTTTGCTAATTGGATATCTTTAAGGCATTTTTATAAGAAAAGCCCTTTCTATTTTCTCTATAGGTATAAGCTAATTATCCTTATCAAAACTAATATCCTTACCTAAAGGGTATAAATATAGAACTCAAATATATCTATAAAAAATGCATTAATCTACTAGCTTTAATTACTACTAAATCTTAAAGAAAATATTTTAAAGGTATAGAATGCTATAGCGAAATACAAAAAAAAAGCTACATTAAAAAATAGATATAAAGGGTTTATAAAACTATAGCTACTAGTAAAAAACAACCTTGTATTAGTTATTAACAAATAATAAAAAACTAATTACTTATCTTTTCGCAAGTTAACCTACTAATAGTTTAAACCTTTTATTATTAAGTTTATAAAACCCAACAATATATATAAGCTTTATATACTAAACAACGTTCCAATTAATAGTATATTTTTTTTGTATAGGCTTAAGAAATTTATTAAATATAATAAAATCTAAAAGCTTAAAGTTTTATCTTTTTAAATACCTTAATCTCTATTAGTTAGAACTTTAAACTTTAGAAAGGAAAATTCTAGTTAAGCCTTCCCAAACCCCATAGTACTTATACTCTTTACAAATATTCTAAACTATAATAATAATTTTAATTAGTTCCAAAACTAATTAAATATTACCTTGCTATTAAAAGTAATACTATAACAATTATCTTTAACATCTAGCTTCTCGTTTTCTTTAGCATTCTTTAACTCTTCTCTAGAGTATCATTTACTAGTTACAAAGTTATCCAATAAACTATCTATAAATCCTACGCAATTAAACTAATATATTAATATTCCTTTAACTACTTATAACAACACCCGAAGAACTAAATATAAAATATTCCCTTGTTTTTAATTACTTTTTTTTAATTTCGTTTTTGTATCCTTTATAGCGCTATTTATATTCTTAACATTTAAAACGTTGAGGGCTAATGTATTATTCTATTCTATTTGCATTAATATACTAATATATAAAATATTCATTTATATATTTTATCTTATATACTTATTTTAATTTTTCTACAAAAAGCATATATTTAATTAGAAAATATATAATTAAAAAGCATTATTTTATTTACTGCAAAAAAAGTTATTAAAAATTCATTATAAACATCTAGCCCTTTATACTAATGTTAACATCTATTAAACATTCCCATAGTTATAATCTCCTTTTTTCTACTCCTACTCTTAACGTTCCTCAAGCTTTAAGCGCTTAGGTTAAACCTTAATCCCTTTAATCTCCCCAATAGAAGCTTTATAGCACTTATTATAGTTGTATTAGGAAACAATTTAAGTAATACTACTAATCTAAAGTTTAAATAATAGTATATTCCAAAAATCAATTTAATAGCTTACAATAACATTATTAATAATAGCAAAATTAGCAAGCTTATTAAAGTAGCATTTTTAGTCTTTAATTACATATACGCAGTTTACGCAAGCGTTTTTTTTAAATCCTTGGATTAACTTACATTTAAAAAAAAAACTATAACAAGTATACCCTAGGAAAAATATTATCCCATTCTAAACATACAATAGTTGCATAAGGTTTTATTCTAATGCCCCAAAGCAGCAATTAAAAGGCTTGCAATACAATATTTATCCTTATTGTTACAAATCATGAATATATACCTTCTATAAAGTAGTTTTATTATCTTCTTCACAAAAATATTATTAATATCTTTTATTATAAGCTTATAAATGTTTCGCTAAATAAACTTAAAATCCTTATTTTTAAAAAGCTTATTAAAAAACACTACAATCTTCTTAAAGCTTTCCTAATTATTTAAAAGCTAGGTAATATATTAGTTAGTACCCTTTCCCTTAAAGCAATAAATACCTACGCCCTTAATAAAAATATAATAAAAAAAATTCTCTTAAACTTGCCTAGCTATAAAATATTCTTCTTATTTAAAGTATATAGCGAAACTACTATTATAAAAAACAACAAAGTTTTTATAATTAAAGATAAACTTAAAAGTTATAAGGGTAAATAACTTTCGCTTTTTGCTTTTTTTTTAATTATTCTCCTTGCTCTTTAACCTAATAAGTTTTTTATCTTTAAAAACAAAATCTAAAAACGCTTACCTTACTCGCGCCTTCTCGCCTAGAAATTAAACACCAATAAGTAAAATAAATTCATTATTTATAAGATTATTTACAAAATTGTTAACATTTATTTTATTACCTACTATCCTAATTAAAAAAAATAAATATAAATAAAAAAGTTTAAATATTTTGTTAAAAAAAAAAAGAAAAAAGTTAATAACTATTAGTAACAAAATTTAAAAACTTAAAAAAAATAAAATAAAAACTAGTAAAATTAATAATTAAAAGTATTTAGTAACTTAGTTAAAGTTTAATTAAGCAACTACTATTTAATTAAACAAGAAAAAAACACTAATAAATTACTTAGTATTATAACTCTTTTTGCCAAACAACCCTCTTTTTAGCAATTATTTAAAAAAACTCTATCTACTACCTTTAGCTAAGATTTAAATCTCTCTCTCTCTCTCTTACAACGTAATAGCTACTTTTCTTACTTAATTTTATTTTAATTAAACTTCTTCTTTTTAAGTTAGTTAGTAGTAAACCTTCAAAAAGCAAATTATATAAGGTTACTATTAAGCATCGCGCTAACCAAATACATCCTTACCTCCTTTACCTCCTCTTAACTATTTACACAGCAACCTCTAAGAATACAAAACTTTCTTTTTACTTTTCTCTTTTGTTATCTATATTTCTACTACCCTAATTAATATACTTCCCAAAATAAGCAAGCGTTAATAGTATAAAAAAGGTAAATCCAAAAGGTTTTTATTAAACATTTTAATATAAAACCTTAAGAAAATTATTTAAAGCGCCTTTAAATTCCCTTCGCTAAAATATTTGCTTAACCTAAATGCCCCTTTACTCAATATTAAAAAGAGGATTAGTTTTAACTTAAAAGGAGTAAAAGTTAAGCTAAATTCCCTACTCTTCTATACCAACTTTAGTAATTACTATTCTAAAGTCTATTTTCCAAACCCAATAAATATTAAAAACTAGAATATATTTAAGCGTAATAAAAGTATAGCTTTTAGCTAAAATCCCTTTAAAACTTAAGTTCTTATAAATAAGCTTTGCATTTCTAAATTCTAAAAAAACTTTAAGGTAAAATAACTACTATTCTACAACGCTAATTAAATACCTTTCAAAGAAATAAGATATATTTTAAAAATATACTTTTCTAGAATTAATTTATATCCTAAGCTTTATCAACCTTTTAAATTTACTTATTTTTTTAAAAAGTATTAAAAGTATTTTTTACTTTTGCTTTATAATGCTAAGAAACTTTTTGCTATTAAACAGCAACTTTATAGCAATTATATTATTTTGCTTTTATAATAGTAGCTATTAAACCTTGTTAAACTTATTTTCCTTCTTAACTAGCCTACTAAGTACAATAAATACCTAACTTTAAACCTTAAGTAGCAAAAACTTAAAAAAACTTATTAATTTATTATTTTATTTTTCTACTATTTTAATTACTAGGCAATTGCTATCTATAATTACAAACTTAAAAAAATCTTAGTTACAAACACTTATCCAAATTTAGAAAGCTACAAATCTAATTTTAAAGCTATAAAGGATATTATACTTTTATACCTAAAAAATAAGCTTTCTAAAGAAGAAACTAATAGGCTACTACTATTAGCTATACAACTTAATTTAACTACTTAACTTTTGTTTACAAACTATAAATAACATATAGCTAACTTTATTGCTTTTTTCTTTTAGAAAAATAAAGGAAAATCTAACTAAATAGTTAAGGATTAAACAACCTTTAACCTTATATAAAGCATTCCGCCTAGGCATTCTTTAGAAAAATCTATTCTTTGTATATAAATATTTATAATCCAATTAAAGATAAATAAAACTAGTAAATAAGTCTAATAGCCTATAAACTAACCTATTATTACTTTAAATAAGATAAAAAACCTAAAAAAAACTAAGGGCTAGTTTATTTCCTAATAAAAACTTACGCAAAAAGAAATACAAAACGTTTTACTAAAAAAGCTATTGCCTAATAAAAAACCTAAGGAATTTATAATTAAAAACATTTTCTAGCAATTTAGCAAAATTAACCTAAAGCGCCCTATTAATTACTAAATATCCTAATATTAAACCCTAGAGTTTAATATTATTAAGGAATTTAGCAAACTCTTTATAATTAATATTATTAAAAAAATAAAAATAAAAAGCGCTACCTTATATACTAATTAGGTTATAATTTCTATATTTAATAGGGCTTAGTTTTTGCCTTTTAATTAAGATATAAAAGTAAAAAAAGAAAGTAAAATACTTGCTGTAACTAAACTTTATAAAAACGCTATTGTTATATATAATAAGGCCGCGCACAAGTATATTAATACTTCGAAAGTATATAAGTGGGTTTTTATGCTAGCAATTTTACCTAAACACGTTTTATGGGTAAATACCATTAAGATAGTCCTCGAGAAAAAAAAGCATACTACAAAGGAGAAGCAAAAGGTAGCACAAAAGGCTAAAAGAAGCCGCCGAAACGCTAGAAAAAACACTTAAAGTCTTTAATTAGGTTGCTTTAGTTATATTACCCCATTGCCCGCTATATATATAATAGGTTTAAAAGGGGTGTATTCTAGAGCGCAGGGAAAACCTACTACCAATAAGCTATATAAGCAATTGTACCGCCGTGTAGATTTTTAAGCTTTTGGAACAATAATCTTAATCTCTTCTTCTACTCTATACTGTATATATTTTCTCTAATTAAAGCGTACAAAATCTGTTTTTTAGCCTTGGGCTACTATTTAACTTTCTTCCCCTCTTTTCCTCTACGGCGTTAAACATACCTTCGGCGACATCTAGCAAAGCGACGACCTAATATTGTTAGGTTCTCGTTTTTAGTATTAAACTTCTTATAATTAATATAAGCTTAGATTTAAATCCTTAACTTATTATTAGTAATTAGCTTCTTAAGAGCCTTATTCAATATTACCTTTATAAGGCTATTAGCTAGGTTATTATTACTATA
>MAVT02001598.1:0-11277 GCA_001702395.2 Diaporthe helianthi
TAATAATAATAATAATTGCTCTTATCACGCTATCTAAACTATATACCTAGGTATATAAAGACGCTAGTAGTATGCGGTCCCCCTACAAATTTAAGTTATTAATATAAATTAATGAAGTTTCTTAATTTAAATCCTCTAAAATAGTTAAATAAGTACTTAAACCTCTTAAAAGAAGTATATATATAGGTACATAGTCTTATAATTTATATATGTTAAATAGATACTGAAAATAAATTTTAAGTAAACCTAGACGTATTTTATCAATAAAAATATATAGTATTTTTCTATATATATATATATTAAACTAATATTTCTACTTTTGCGTCATAACTTTCGTAAGAAGATATTAATATAATTATAGAAAAACTAAAAGTTACAGAAAGTTATAAACTTAAAAACTTTCTAAGGAGATAATATAAGAACTAGTTAAAGTAATAACTAAAAAACTTAAAAAAGACTTTAATAACTAGGAGAGGTATAATTCTATAAAATACTTAAAAGTAGTACGTTTTCTAATAATCTCCCTTATTAAGTACTAGTATACTAGTAAAAGAATAATACTTTAACTATTTTTTTTAAAAGGGATTAAAAAGGGGGGTTTAAGATAATATTATCTTAACTAAATATTTAAAGATACTTTTTTTCGTTTTAAATTTTTATTAGTATGAAGAAGTAAAATTTTAACCTTATTTTAAGTATGTTTTCTCTTTAATTAAACCTATTCTTAGTAATTAAACTTTAAGTAAATATTAACTTATTGTAATTAATATAGTTTTTAATATAAATTATTAATAAGCTTTAATAAATTACTCTTACTAGAAATTAGTTTAAGTTAGTATTTATAGAGGTACTTATAATTCTTTCTTTTTTCCTAATTTAACTACTTTCATAAATATTTTATTATTTACAAAACTATGAAAAGATCATAATACTATTATTAACCGTTTTTCTCTAGTAATACTAAGTTTAACAAGGTACTTATAGAATAAGAAAGAATTCGTATAAATAATAAAAATAATAGTAAATAGCTTTAATTAGTAAATAACTTATCTTAAAGCTATAAAGAGTATAATATATATATTAAAGTTATTAACTATTATATAAATTGTAAATATAGAACCGCTTCTACTAACGTATTTATATATAGTAAAAGAGTACTACGTAATGTTAGTAGTAAGTTAATATTTATTACATATTAACTATATTTTATTAATAAGGGTAATTATAAAACTAATCTATAAATTACAGTTTTTATTATTATAAAGATTACTCGTTTAGTTAGTACCTTTAACTATAAAGGGATATAGTAATGTATAGCTCTTATAATAGTACGACGCTTATTGTAAGTAGTAGCGTCGTTGTTTTAAAGACTTACAATTATAGTCTTTTATTCGCAGTATCTATTACGTAGTAATTAATATATTTATCTTAATTCTAATATAACTAAGGGTAAGAGTCTAAGCCCCCTTACTAAAGAATCTCGGTATATTTAGTATTTAAAACAAGTTTACTTATTATTTAAAGTATTAGAAGCTTATATTTAATAAATAGCTAAGAAGTAGATATTTACTTCCTTATATACTAGTAATATTCTATTAATCTTCAAGCTTCGTATAAGCGTATAATCTAACTTAGCGTAGTATTATCTAAGACTTATAACTCTTTATTCATTAGCTTATTATTTTAGAATAATTTAGAAGGGTTATAATAATATAATACTTATAATTACTAGATTTTAAACTATAGTAACTTATAATCGATAAATTTTTAGCTAGGGTATTAATTACGTAAAATTTAATACATTCGTTTTATTTATAGTAAAACTAACTTATTTATAAAAAGTAGTAGTTATAGTTAACTAAATATTAAAAGCTTTACTATACTTATTATTGTTACTATTATTATTATTTAAAATATATAATATAATAATAATATAACCTTTTTAATAAGCTAAAGAAGCTTATATTATATATAGTTAGTAGTACGAATTATTAAGGCTAATATTACTATATATTTAGGTATATCTTCGCTAAAGACCTATCATTAACGCCTTAGGAGTTACTCCATAGCAATAACTAAGGGACAACCTTGTCCGTAGGGAGGTACACGTGAAAACCTATAGGTTAGGGCGCAACGACTTCATAGTCCTTGTGGTGGACGGAGTAGCTTTTGGAGAGGGGCTGGCCTATATAAGCTAGCCTGTGTACGAAAATTATCAGTCTGTAGGGCGCAATAGGGAAAACATCTGTAATAAGTATCATACGGTGGGAGAGTAGGAGGGTGGCGAGTGAAAAATAGAAGCTTCTTTCCTGTCTTGGCCGGCACTGAACCCTACTACAACAGACCCGTGTGCCCCGTTGCTGTGAAATGCTGCGCCGAGATCATAGAACTCATCTCTTTCCCGCAGCAGCGTCACTCACCCGGGGCAATCCTTCACCTAGGGCTGTTCACCTTGGTTCAGTAGTGCTCCAGCGGATATGGCCAGTGGTAAGAACTGTAGTGCTGTAGTGCCGCAATAGCCACCAGGGCCGCCGGCTACGAGATGTTTGTTGGTGTATTTGCCAAGGTGTCTCGCAAACAAATCCACAGGTCCTCTTTATCTACCGCCGGCCCGTTGCTGGCGGGTGGCTCGAGCCCAGGGCGAGAATGGTGGCGGTTAATCAATGGAGGGGCCTGTCTAAGGCACTGGGGTTCCCCGAATCGCTGCGGGTCCTTTCATCTCAAATCCTGAGCCTTGGGTCAGCAGGGCGAGGAAATGGCATTTGTATGGCAACGCCTTGGCCAAGGCCAAGGGCGGGTGGAGACATACTCTGGCGGCACATGGGGCACTGTCCCCTGGCTGATTCCTGCCTAATCCACTGTGTAATGCAGTGTTTGTGGAAGTTGTGGCCACACTTGCCAGATACTGCTGAGAGTTTAGCACGCTTGTCTGGTGGAGGGTGGAGGGTGTGGCAGGCTAACAGAGTTCACAGTCGTCCCCGGGGAATCTACAGGATGGACAGGAACCATCAAAATGGATCTGACAGATTCCACAGACATCGTCTTCTGGGATGTCCCAGCGCCAAGTGGCCACCGCTGACCACTTTTTGATCTTGACCTTCATATTTTTGGTGATGATGGTCTTCTCACGGACCGGGTGGCAGAGGCTGATAGGTACGGAGTAGGTGTCTGACAGGACAGCAAGGACACACAGGAGGAAGGGGAAGAGGAAGTGAGTGAGTGAGTGAGTAATACGGGGTGGACGGCAGATTGTGGTACAAATCAAATGAATGGGTGGGTATGGTCGGCGACGTTGGATCGGAGCGCTGAAGGTTGGTAGTTGTAACTGGTGGTATTCACAATCACATGAAATCCAGGCAAGCGGCGGCATGTAATCTGTATTCACAACACGGTAGGTAGCACACGCTAAACACTTGCGAGGTGGCCCAAGCTCCATTCTAGTTAAATTATTTAAGTAGGCACATAGAGGTAGTGGGTGGGGTGAGCGGGCAGAGAAGGAGGTGGGGGGGGAGCGCAAACACATGTAGAGTACTCGGGCAGTCCAAGCCTCACCTTCCAACCAACCACACTCACTTCTTCGTTGCCTTCGTCCTGATATCCTGCCTGGTCCTGCCTGGTCTTGAGTCTTCATAAAGACAAATCTGGCAGGCCGCCCACATGCACCCAATTACCACGTAGGTGTTGGGATAAATCTGCATTTCACCCTTCGCACATCGCACACCGCAAACATACACAAACAACGCAGGCACCCGGCCATCTTGAACATTTGAACTGGGAGCACTTGAGGCGGGCTGGGCTGCCGGTGGAGACACCACCGGGCAGGGTAGCTTCACTGCTACTCTTTCTTTGTTCCTTCAGAACCAACCCCCCCCCCCCCGGCGCCCCTCCATCCTTTTCCTCTGAAGCTTGCCAGCCACCCACCCAATCCCTACCTCCGAGATCTCATCTGGCACGGCGGGCACCTCGGCAGGGCGTGTCAAATCACGACATCACGACATCACGACATCGACATCAATCCGGCTGTCGCTCCGTACTCGTCGTCATTTCCGCCTTCTGCCTTTCCCGCCCGCAAACCCTGATTTCATCTCGACCTCACGCCTTGGCCCCGACCTGTCCTCGATCCCGGCAGATATCGCATCGACTCGACCGGTCCCACGAGACGCCTCCATCCTCCCCGTTGGGCCCTTGCACCCAGCGAACCCGAGATGGCCACAATCGCCGTCCTGCGGCCCTTGTCCAGACCTGCGGCCTGGTCGCACGTGCGACCGTCCGCGCCGGCCAGGATTGGCGCAGCTCTTGGTTCGCGTCGCCGACTATCGTCCTACCTCGTCACCCCCGCCGAGCTCAGCGAGGCCCTCAAGAGGAACCCGCCCTCCCCGATCAGTACCGACCCACGCATCATCCCCCTCTGCGCAGCCTGGTTCATGCCAAACGACCCCGACCGTCGCACCGGTATCCAGGCCTTCCGCCAGCAGCGCATCCCAAAGGCGCGCTTCTTTGACCTCGACAAGGTCATCGACAAGCACTCCGAGTACCCCCACATGCTCCCCGCGCCCAAGACCTTCGCCGCGGCGATGAGCGAGCTGGGCATCCGCCGCGAGGATACAGTCGTCGTCTATGACACCAAGGAGCTGGGCATGTTCAGCGCCCCGAGGGTGGGCTGGACCCTAAAGGTCTTTGGACACCACAAGGTACACCTGCTCGACAACTTCCGCCTCTGGGTCGACGAGGGCCTCCCCACCGAGAGCGGTGAGCTCTATAACGTCGAGTGTCACCCGTACCCCATCCCCGAACTCGACTCGGACAAGGTCGCCAGCTATGAAGATGTCAGGGAGGCGGCTCTGGACTACAACAAGGAGGGTGCCGAGGGCGTGCAGATAGTCGACGCCAGAAGCAGCGGGCGCTGGACCGGGAAGGACCCCGAGCCAAGACCGGGCCTGTCGTCCGGGCACATACCCGGCTCGGTCAACATCCCCTTCAATGAGGTTCTTGACCCCAAGACAAAGGCTTTCCTGCCCAAGGAGGAGCTGCGGCAACTGTTCAGGGCCAGGGGGGTTGACCCGGCCAAGCCCATCATATCTAGTTGCGGGACCGGTGTCACCGCCGTTATCATCGAGACAGCCCTGGACCAGGCCGGCTACGGGAGCCCCGAATCCCGCAAGGTCTACGACGGCAGCTGGACGTGAGTATATTCCTCTCGCAGTGCCTTGGTCAAGCCATGCTAACGAACGCTACCAGGGAATGGGCTCAGCGAGTCCGCCCGTCTGACTCATTAATACGCAAAGAATAGCCCTGCACGTAGCTTATCCGTCTTTACATTGTAATTGAGAGATCCAAAATGTTCGCCCAGGTATTGTGAGCGCTTAGTTGTCTCTGCCTTTTTTTCTTCTTCTTCTTCTTCTTCTTCTTCTTCTTCTTCTTCTTCTTTTTTTTTTCGGAAAAAAAGGGGGGGGGGGGTTTTGAGAATTAGTCCGCGCTGCACACTTGGAATAAATCCATAACTTGACTTGTGTTTTTAACTAGTAGGAAAGTGACGTTCAGCTGTTCAGCTGTTCACTAATAAACCGATTAGACTGACTACCAATGCAATGGAGGGAGGCTCTTTCTGGCTCGGACTAACTTACCTAGGTAGTTAATAAGCCTGCCTGCGTTAGTGTCAAAATCTTGTGGCTCTGATGCTTGGCCCTCTCCCCCCCCCCTCCAACCCCTTCCTTCCAGCGGCTCTTGTTTGATGGCATCACGGAGGACTCACAGGAAATCCCGCGGTGGTTGTCGGGAATGCAAGCGTCGACATATCAAGGTATGTCCACCCGTCCCTTATGGCCGGACAGGCCACTGATGGAGGATGTGCCGGTGGTAACGTGGCCCCTCAGTGTGACGAGGCGAGGCCGGCGTGCGCGCCATGTTCTGTCAAGAAGCTCTCGTGTGTTTACGCGCTGGGCCCGGCCTCGTTGCCTGGTCAGGCAGTCCAGTCCGGGCGCCCGGCCACACTCGGACATGATGATGCGTCTCCATCACGCTCGCCACACGCGCTGGGGCTACCAAGACAGGCGCAGCGGCACACCCCGTCCTCGTCCCCGCTGCCGCTGCCGCTGCCGCTGCCGCCACCCTCATCATCCTCATCCTCCTCGTCGGTGCTCAGCGTGCCCCCGGCCGACATGGCGCAGCTGGAGCTCTTCCATCATGTCTGCAGTCAGCAGCTCCCGCTGCCCTTGCCCAGAAACGACGGCAAGATCCTCTCGGCTGTGCTGGAGGCTGCCGTCTCGTCGCCCTTCCTTATGAACGCACTCCTGGCCGTTTCGGCCCTGCACCTGTCATACGTCCGACCCGCCCAGCGTGCCTACTACCATCATCAGGCTGTCCACTTTCACACGCATGCCTTGAGCATATTCAATCACCAGCGGCCCCAGGTCACCCCGGATAACTGTGTGAGCCTGATCGTCTTCGGTCAGCTCACGAGTCTCCACGTGCTTTGCGAGACCACCATGGATTGCGACGGCGGGGACGGGGACGACAATTCTGAGGTCAAGCCGCTCAACCGCTTCCTGGAATACATCAAGGTCTACCGGGGCGTTGTGTTGATTGCCAAGGAGGCCTGGCAGGCCCTCCTCCAGTCCAAGCTGGGAAGCATCTTCACAGCCAGCGCCGGGATCCAAGAGTACACTTCGAGTGGGGGCTCGCAGACTTCAGAGTTGCGATCCGTCATCTCCATCAGCCGGGCCTTGGACAGGGCGCAGAAGCAGCTCTGTCTCGAGGCCATCGACAGGTTGCAGTGGATTTTCAGTCCTTCGCACCCGGCATCTCGCAAGAGCCACAGCCCTGCGGGGGAAGACGCTGGCGAGATGCACACCTTGGGCCTGGTGCACGCTTGGCCTTGTCTGGCCCACGAGGCCGTTCTGGACCTGTGGTGTACCAAGACCCCCGAGGCCCTGTTGATGCTGGCGTACTACGGCGTTCTTATGCATCAACACAGCCACTTCTGGATTTATGCGAATGTCGGCCAGACACTGGTGCGAACCATTGCGCACTTTCTCGGCCCTGATTGGCAGCATTTCATGGTTTGGCCGCTGGCCCAGGTGGGTCAGGATCAAGCACGGCCGATGAAGGAGGCTTGAGCGGGACCTGCCACACGAGGATGTGGGATCTTCGGATGGGCGATGCACATTGGGCTTTTTTTGATGCCATCAACAGTGCTCGTCTCCATTCAAAGAAACCGTGCATCGGCTCTGTGCCGCTTCCAAATCTAAGAGGCAAATATGTACATTACTTTTGATATTCATCATGTTCTATGTACCTGTATGTATATCTTGACCTGTTTTAATAAAGCCTAGCTGGCATGGTATTCATAGATTATACCGTGTTGAGAAATTCTTTACTTACGCCATTGACCCACCACTCCTATTGCCTCCAATCAAGCCTGCCATTTCAAGCAGGGCTCTGTCTGCCTCTACATCACCTGTACCGAGATTGATCCGCCTTCTAGCCTCAGCCTCTCGGCCTTCAAAGGCCCATCGCTCAGCCTGTACTTTAGCCTCCTCGTCGCCTCCACAGCCCCAAACTTCGAGGCTCTCAATCTCAAACCGGTCCTGGAAGTCGAATTCACGACAAACGCTTCCCTTGAATGCACCACCCCGCGAGGAATTGTCGTGTGTGAACACGCCAAACTCAAAGCTCGAATCCAGCAGCAAAGCCACTGATCCAAGGTGGGTAATACTCTGTCCCCGGTACGTGGACGAGGATGGGGACAGTGGGCTTCCAACTCCAATGCCCGTATTGGTTGGGCTTACGCCCGGTTTTATGAAGGAGACGTAGTCCTTGTTCAAGGTGCTGGCGGGGAAAACGTCGTGAATGGGCTGAAGCTGAAACAACAGAGTATCCGAGTCGCCGAAGCATTCCTTGTGGGAATGCCGCCATGGCTGGGATATGTACACGCCGTAGGTTAGTCTGCCTGACTGGGAGCCGTCGGGGAAACGCTTAGGCGGAAGTGAAGCAGCAAACCGCTCCTCACTACCACCGGATGAGCCTGCAATTCTCATGCCCCGCACTAGTAGGATCGTCGGCGCTCGCCAATTAAATACTTTGGATTCAAAGGAGCCCATGGAGAACCCATCATTCTCCCCAGAGTACAAGAGCCGGAGTCGCCGGAACAGAGAAGAGCCCGGGATGAAAAAGGACAGCTGAGAAAGGGTGGTCGAGTCCATGATGGACGCCCTGTCCGGAAGCAATGGGGGGGCAGCTCTTGGAGACGGCTCCCCTGCCTTGTCGCCATGGCCTCCTTGCTTTCCGAAGTCGAGGCTCTTGGAGAAGACGAAGCGTCCAAAAAGTGCGTTGAAGCCTTGGAATAAGAATGGGAGCGCAACCGGTAGCACGGTCTCGAAAGCCCTCAACTTGATGCCTGGACAGCTTTCCACGTTCAGGAATGTGGCAAGGATGCTGTCGGCTGCAGAACGCAAGCTCTCGAGCTCTCCTCCTGCTGTTCGGTCTGCATACTGTGCGAGCTTCTCTTGGGGGTCCATGGGCGCCACAAGTAGCAGGAGCATGATCAGCCTCCGGAAGTTGTCAGCCGGGATGATGGCTTCGTGGGCTGGTGGTAGTTCTGCGTCCTTGAATGCGTCGGCACAGTCCAGTAATTCAAGTGCGGATGTCACGAAGCCGTCCTCGTCGTCAGGCTCATGGTCGCCGGCCGTGCCAATGGTCAGCCGTGCTGAATTCGGTCCGAGCAACTTCTGATCGTACACGGCCAGGCTGTGAAAAAGGAGCCTTGTCCTATCTGTACAGCCCTTTGACAAGAGTCCCTGATATCTTTCGGTAAGAACAACGACAGTGATGACCAGGGCATCGAGCCCCATGATTGCCGGCGCGTCCTGGAGGAACGGAAACGTGCCAATCAAGGTCACCATCTTCCCAATCACGGCTGACACTTCGAGGACGTCTGGGATTTCCAGGAACCTCACAATGGTTGACTCTAGGATATGCAGGTGACGAGTCCCTCCCGGCTCCTGCTGCGCTTCAGCCAGGCTTTTGAAGTTGTCCTCGAGTGAGTAGAGCTCGATGGACGAGAGGCATTTTGTGGCGAATTCGCTGGCCTGTTTGCAAGGTATGGTTGTGGATTAGCTCGCTGCCCGACCGTTGCAATGAGGCGAGAGTGGGGAGGGAGTTGGTGCGAGACCGTACAAGCTCTCTTCTCAAGTCCTCATTTGTCCTGGGCTCCGGACTGTCATTGTGACCGGAGATTGCCTGTCCCATCGCGTAGTATTAGGAACCGATTGGCCTCCGACCTGTGAGTTTGTGCGTGGCTTCACAACCGCCCCTGGAATGATGAATCGTTCTACAGGAGCGGGTGTCACACATAAGCTACCCAGCTGGGCCAGGACATTACCCCGGGCTGCTTACCTACGCAATGGCTGGTCGTCATACGGGCGCGCTGTTCCACATGTCACCAATAATAGGCGGCGCACAAGAAAGAATCTATATTGAAAGATATTATAAGTAGGGGTCTCAAGTTACTTCTAGTTTATTATAAAGTAAATTAATAAATAAGATACTTCTACTAACTTAGAACTATGATATATATCTTAGAATAATAAGATATAGTATTTATTTTATAATAAATATAGTAACTTTTAATAAATATAATGCTTAATAATAGTATTTTAATTTACTTTTTTTTTATTTCTTTATTAACTTAGTAATTTATTTAATATAAGTAGCGTAGTATTAGGATATACTTTAAAACTTCACTAACTTTCCTAGAGGGATAAGATACTTATTTATAACGGTGTTATTAACTAGTTTTATTAAGGTTAAAGCTATTATAGTCTATAGGCTATTACCTAGTCTAACGCTATTACGTACTAAGTAAAAGTGCTATTCGCTATATAACTTAGGCCTTTTAATTACTTAAAATAGGTAATATTAAAAAGTTATTACCTTGTCTAAGGTTCTAGCTCTACTCTTTAATATATATCCTACTAACGAAGCTAACTTAGATAACTTACTTATAATAAATTTCTTCTATAAGACTGCTTAGAAGTAATTAAATAAACTACTACCTTACTAAGATAACCTTAAGTAATGTAACTAACTATATTCTATTATCTAGAAATAGAGCTCTAATAGCTTATTCATAGTAATAAATATAAAGATAAACGACTAAATTTATCTCTACACTAGGGTACCCTAAGTTTAAGTATATTTAGATCTTTAAGGCTTTAGCTTTTATACTTAAGTAAGCTTAAGTTATATCTTCTTAAGATTTAAAGAAGTTAAAAGCTTTTTAAAAAGGCTATAGCTAAATAAGGCTAGAAAATACCCTAGTTATAGAGATAGTAGTTAAAAGAATTATAATTATAAGTTTCTAATTATATACTAAGGAGGGTTAAGTAAAAATATTAAATTACTATTGAATAAAAAGGTTTCATTTATTAAAATAGAATATAAAGTTAGTTAATTTTATTGAAAGAGATTTAAAGTAAGTAAAGTATTTACATATAAAGTATTCCCTATTTCTTAATATTATTAATAAAGTAAATAAGTAATAAAATCCTTTTTATAGCTCTTTAGAGTTTTAGCTTATAAGTAAATAGCGTTTATAAAATAAAAGTTCTATATTTATTTATATTTTCTATCCTTTTTATCTATCTTCTTTTATACTTACTTTAATAAATATATTAGGGTTTATACTATTATTTATTTAGATTCGATTTAAAATAATAAAAGCGATATAAGTAATAATTACTAATATAAACAAAATATTTTATTTTAAGAATAATTTAAAAGGGAAAATAGTTTAATAACTAATCCTTTTTATTTTATTTTTAAATAGTTAGCAAAATTAAATAATTATTTTTAAATTAATTATTATTAATACTTTTAGTTTAATAAAAGCTATATAGTAAATAAGTTAGTTATCTTTTAGTATTAAGTATTAATATCCTTTAAGTTCCTCTATTAAGCTAAAATTATATGTAGTATCTTAAAAAGATACAATATAATATATCTCTTTAAATAAATATAGTAAGTTTTACTATATACTAAATTTATATTAATATTTTAATTTATTTATTTAAACTTATAGCCTAATACCTTTATTTAATATAAGTAAATCTAACGTTAAACTATACCTAGTTTTTATTTATAGTAATACTATTAACGTTAAACACTAACAAGTTGCGTACCCCAACGAGTTGCGCACTTTTCCGAACTATAACTATAAAAACCTTAATTATAGCACTATATTAATTGAAATTAATTAAAACTAATTAAAACTAAATACAT